>JAUBOD010001110.1:61431-80087 GCA_032353885.1 Nothura maculosa | reverse complement strand
CAAAACTAAAGATGATTTAGTCCCATTCCAAGAGTGGCAGCAACTCCCAAATGAATTACGGTTAAATTTATACTTCCACAATCTCACCTTTCAGTGGGGAGCTGTTCATCTGTACACAGATGCCACAGCATATTCTAATCCAGGTTTATGTCTTCATCATTCACATGCCTATAGCCTCATTCAATATACTCACAAGTATATGTATTACTCTTCATCTGAGCTTGGACCACTGCACATATGAGGCATTCCTCTCTGCTTATTGGCACTGGAATTACTGGAGCCATTGCCTATGTTGCTCATATACACAAAAATTGAGTTCATATTCATTTTTCAGTCTCCAGCACTGCAGAATAGTTGCTGAACAGTGTCCATAACCATGACTGCATCAGAATACAACACAGTTTAGCAATAATTTAGAAATAGTCCTATAGTGTATCTTCAGCTTATTAAAATATTCTTTTTATATACTATAGAAGGGAACTGAGAATCCTACGAATTTGGACAATGTTAGTCATGATCTGCCGTCTCCTCCTTAATTCATTTTTAAATGAACATTGGCCTCTCTCTTCCCTTACCACTACAATAAATTTAATTTAAACGTGAAGATAAAGAAAAGGCCTAGATGGATGAGCAGGGCATTTTGACAAAGCAGAAGCCTATCCGTGATGTCACCTCAGAGACAACCTTTCTCTTGGTAGCCAAACACATCAGCAAGGGAGGATACACCGGCCTTGATGAAAGCCCCAGATTCTGTTAAAGGGTATCCTGTTAATGCTAAAAGATATTTTTTCCTGTTACTGCTAAAAGATATTTTTTTCTTTTTTTTTTTAAATGAACAACATTTTCGGATGTTTTTGTTTTTTAAAAAACAGAAATAGCAAAATTGGTCAAAGCAACAGTGTTATATTAAAGGTAAAACATTGTTAACAACGTTTTTTATGCTTCAAAAAGAACTATTGAATATCTTCCATATGCAGCAACTTGAAACATGATTTTTGGGCAAGTATTTTGCTTTTGAATAAATTATAAGTATTTAAAGTAACACTGCTGTATTTACTTCTCAAATATAGGAAAGTAAATAACTTCTAAGAACTATCATCACTAAATGCTCTTTTCGCGTATTTTGTTTAGTTATATACATTCATTCTCTAATCAGAAAGAGAGAAGTTACATGAAATAAAATGTGTTTTGCAGTGCTGCCTCCTATGGTTAGGAGGAAAAAAAGAAACAAAAATAAAACCAATTAGGCTACCATTAGCTTTGGGCTTACTCAGATATATTCAGTGGCCGTTATGCTCTGAGGTTTCATTTATGCACAAGAGTGTGTGTTAGACTACACAGAAACCTCACTCATCAGCTTTAGATTTGGACTTTTGAGGTGTTTCTTCCTAGAAGTGTCCTGTGGACAGCTGCAGTAAAGCAAACTCGCCGTTCTCCTACCGCAAGAGCCGGGCACAAGCCCAATCACGCCACCTTCCTCCTGGAAGACCAGTTAAACCCCTCAGCAAATACTGAAAACAAACTTTACATCAGACTTTCATTAGTCAGCATTACTACAAAAATATATAGCCATTGGCTAAGAGATCTTCAGTTAACCTAGATGCAATTTCACCATATGCTTTTCACAGTTGCTGCTATTAATTTAACTCAGTTGTTCTTCCTTCCATTATGGTTAACGCTACCAAATATCATATGAACATTATATATATACATATATATATATGCATACACACATACACAGATGATTTTTATATTCATCAAGTAGCCTTTGCCCAGGTTATTGTTCCACTGAGTATTTCTAGAATGTACAAATAAATATATTTTCCAGCTTAACCTAACACAGTGCATTGAATAACCTCTTCAGTGAAAGCTGTTCGGCTAATGATTGCTACTATTTCTTATTCTAATTTATCAAAATTGGGGTTAGTAGACACTGTAATATGAAACAACACTTGTTATTGTTCACAGGACTGTAAAGCCAAATGGAGTGCAATAAATGCTTCTCCTTATTATATATTGCTTGTGATATTTGCTCACTTGAAAATCCATTAGCAGAACTGCCTTGATGTAAATGAAAACAGTTGTGGTCCCTCTCATCTATCATACTGTGTATCTAGGCTTACGAGCAGAAACACAACATCGATGGACTTATTGCAGTTGTTCTGCTGCTCTAATGCATATTTATGAGGAGAACAGTGCAAGCTAGCTTGTACACACTCGCACTTATTTATTTTCAAACTTCAAGGAAAAGCAAAATGTGATACTGACCTCAGCTGCATTGGCACTCTCTGCTAGCAAAACTTCCCAAAAATAAAAAAGATTTCAAAAAAAAAAAGATTTCAAAAAAAAGATTTCAAATCCTAACATGGTTTTGCTTAGCATGTGTCATTGCTTCAAGATGAAAAGAGCTGTGGCTCCTGCAGCTTTCAAGATTTATTTACCTATGAAACTATGAACAAAATTTGCTAATTGCGTGCAAAAAGGGCAGCAAATTAAGCACTGTTGTTTAGCTTTTGATCTAAAGAATTCTGTACTGTCAAAAGAAAGAGGACTTAGCAGGAAATATTATAAATAATGCATAATGATATCAGAAAAGAATGGGTATCATCTCCATAATCTCTGATAATTCTCTGCTACATGTATAAGCAGGAATGCTATCATAATGCAAATTTCACTGCTTCCCATCTCTGAGATGGCAGCAGAACTTTTGGCAAAGTTTCTGCCATCCTTTTTTTTCCATGGCTTTTTAGTTACAATTGGGCAAAAGAGTAAAAAAGTGACAAAAATGAAACATGACTTTTTCAAGAAAAAAAAATGCTGAATTTCTATTGAAGAGCTCTCCATAATATCACAACTTGATAGAATCTTTCTGTCATTAAAAGCGATGCCTTCCCAAACTCAGTAAATTCCTTTTTTTTTGGAAAAAAAGCAAACAAAACCATTTATGCTAGCACATTAATTGCATGTTAGCAATTATGTTTGTGTTTACTGCTCTCTTGACAGCCTAAGGACTGCTTGCAGTCCGCCATAAATTGAAAGCAGTCACTGGAGCTCCTGTCACTGACGACGCAGCTCTTACGCAGAGCCACTCGTTGCACAGAGAGGTCAGACGGGCTGCCACCTCTCCAGACAAACGCAGCACACGATGCTTAGGCTGCTCTGATGCTTTTCGTGACTCGCTTTGGAGATGCTAGAAGAAGGATTTGTTGGAAACATTTTCTTCTCTCCCATTTGAAAAATGCCACTAGCCGTTCAGGAGGGCACCAGAGCGTGAGGTGCTGCCAGGGCAGTGTGTCATGCCATGGTCCATTGAAATGTCCCATAAAACAATGGTATGAATTATAAACTGCCTCCGAGAAGCATCAGCTTGCCGAGCATAGGATCATCTCCCCAGAAAAGGCGGAAGAGCAAGAAGAAAGAGCTGTTTCTTCAGAAACTCATACCATGCAGCAGTTATCATGTTCAGGTGTTAACTCTTCAGGAATCCAGGAATCAAATGTTAATCCAATAGTTTCCATACATTTTAGGGGCTTTCAATTATTACTCCTAATGGCTTGCAGGAGGAAGCACGCATGCTTGGTACTACAATTATAGGACATGGCTTATTATGACAAAATAGTATCACCACAGTTTTGGGTCTTAGATACTTTTAAGATCATACTGTAATTACATGTCTGACAGTAACAGAGTTGTGCATATGCATTTGAAGCAATGAATGCTGGCTAATCAAATTCACATCTATTTTTCAGTCATGACAAAGACCTAGCCTGTTTCTCCAGCAGTGCCAAAGTAATCTGGGAGTTAAAGCAGACAGTTGAATGAGCACTCAGACTGACCTTAAACCTTTCATATCCAGTTTATTTAAGGCTCAGGGCTGGCATCACAGGGTCTGGCTGGTTGCTTAACGTAGGTGTTTGGGTCTGCAAATTGGACCCAGGGTATAATTTAGCACCACACAAGTCTCAAAAAATAGATACTTTTCTAGCTGAAAAGCTGATGCAGTGACATTCATAAAAATAAACAAGCGTTTGTTACTCAGAGAACATATCCTGGAATATATTTCCAAGTGCCGTCAGAGCGACAAGGAGGATGATAACAAGGACCATTTGTTTGCCATTAATCATCATAAACAACAGAAAAGATAAAAGTTTAAAATAAATAAATGGAAAGCTGATGATCTGAGTCAGCTTTCTGCGTGCTATTTTGCCCTTTAACAAGTTATTTTATTTTTAAGAATTCACTTAGCTGTGGGTGAAAACAGCAAGTGTGTTTAAAATTTTAATCACCTAAAAAGCAGTCCATTTTAGTGCTTTGAGACTTTTCAAGTAAGAAAGAGAGAAAAACATATATTTCTTAATATTTAATGTGAAGCACGGGTTGGCTAAAGTACTAGACCTTTTCCAATTCACAGCTTTAGAATAAAAGCAGAGTGAAAAGCAGCAGTATGTACTTAGCACTCACGCACACCCCCCAGCAGAATTGGATGAGTATTTTCTGTCTCAGGAACAACACTAGCAGAACAGCAAGGTTTTTAGAGGAGCTTCAGCTACACGTTGGCACGCAAAGGCAGAAGTCCCTCCATCTGCCTTGCCATCCATCCCAGCCACAGGCGAGCGGGTCCCTGTCCTCCAACCAAGCGGGAACAGGGAAGCCCGAGCCCTGCTCGTGTCTCCCAGAGTGGTGACTCTCCATTTCTGCATGTCCTTGCTGACACGTTAAATTGCCCAGAAACGCGGTGTATGCTCAGGAGCCTCCCAGCACGGAGGCACTGCCCAGGCTGGCATGGCTTAGCCCTTGTGCATGGCTCACTACGCTCCTCCAAAGAGCTGCAGAAGCCACAACGGGATCCGTTTCCTTCCAACCATCACATACTGGGGCATTTCCAGGCACCTGAGCTGAGAACGGGGAGAACCTGGTTATTAACACCGACACTCCGAATATCAGTTTGCAGGTGCTGAGCACCTCGCTGCTGCTCGGGCACAGGCAGCCTGTTGACTGCAGTGCAAGGGGGATAGCAGTTGGGGTGAAACTTTAAGACTTCAGCAACATATCTGTTTCAGTCAATAATTTTAGGTCTGTTTTGTTTGTAAGTGTCAAATTTGCAGCGTTCTGCAGCAAACACATCAAAGCACTTGCTCCGCAGTCTAATATCTGACTATCATTGTCAACTCTAAAGACACATGAAATGCTGCACTCCCCATGTCATTTTCCCAGCTCAACAGCTACTCTGAAATCCAGCAGTGTGGTCTTTCCTTCCTGCACAGGGATTTTCTTCAGCACCACACAAAATTAGCCTGCCTCATTGTCCTCCCCTGCTACGTGAGTCTCAAAAATCAGCAAGCGCTTTATCATGGCTCTGCACAGAAGAAACTACTATTTTGCATCTGCAAGGCGCGTTTGAAAAATGATCAGCTCCCTGCTCTCACAGCTTAGTAAACGCCTGACTTGCATGTCAGCTTTTGTCAGCAATATAAAAATAGATCCTGCTGCCACGGAGTGATACTCTGCGTGTTCTTGCCTTGTTGGGCTCTTAAGGATGTTTACACTCACACTGTCAGAGTGCATACATAACTATCCGTGGGTCATATTTCTGAATGCTATTATCCTTCTAAGATGGTTTTCTCCCTGTAAATTTATATCTGCTATTAATAAGATATGTCACAGGGTGCTCACATTTTCATTTCAGTCCTGTAGATGGTATAACAGAATCATGCTTACATGAATATGATTCATTGTGAGCCATATGATCAGCTGCTACAAGAATTCTGTCTATAACTGTACCAAATTTAATCACAAATTGGTGGATGAAAATATCTAATTGAGGAATGCCTGTACAAGCGGTAATCAAAAGGACCTGCCTTACCAATGCAGCACATTTCAACTTAAAATACTACCCAACTAGGGACCTAATACTCAAATAAAGAAAAAACCTGTTCCTCCTTAAAATAATTTCATCCTATACAATTGTTATAGGGAAACACAAGATAGAAATTCAATCTTCATTTGGGAGGACAGGTCAGGTGATACTGGAATAATGTGCAAAAATGTGACACCAGTTAAAAATGAAATAGCACTAACTACGCTGCTTAAAAATAAGTAGGAAAGTCACACAGCCGTGTTTCCTGCTGATGCCAGTGTTAGTTAATATGGGAAACTCTTTGTGACTTATTTCAAAAAAATGAAATCTGTAAGGACATTACATAGATGATTAAAAAGTCTTACTCTATGGTTGCAAATATATGGACAAATTGAACTTCTGGTTCAATCGACATTTGAGAATACCTGGCATAGTAGGTAATCTCTAAAGAAAACTCTATAAATCACATACAAATTAGCATGAATATTTATCAAATGTTTTAATTAAAATGATCAAGCTGTTAGATTGTGTTCCAAAAAAAATCAAGAGAGACAACAACCGTGAAGCAAAAACAGTGTAGCAGAACAAAAACTCAGCTGGAACCCCCATCAGCAGCCAAGGAAAAAAATACGTTGTGTGAACATCCCACAGCCTTAATTCAATAGTACTCAGAAAGTCTAAACATCCCAAAGGGTGCACATTGCTAGAAAATGGAATTCATTAATGTTCAAGCTCAAAAATCAATACAGGAACCAAAAAGCATATGCTATGAGTCAAATTTTCATCAATATAAATCACCGTTTGTGTATTTCTGCTTTCTTTTATCAAACCCAAATAAACCATTTTAGGGCAAATAAGTTTTGTTCTCAGAGAGCTTAGTAGTTGTGAGATTTAGTGAGACATAAAGCAGATCCAAAACTACCTTGCCCCTGATGTAGCAACTTGCTAAATTCTTTCTGCTAGTCAGCTGAAATTAATAATAGCCACTTTCTTGTACAGCATAACCCTGCTTACTGTGGTTGACTATTTGGCACGGTAATTTTGTTCCAGAGAACAGATATCACCAATGTGGGGTTGCTTGCAATATTAACGGAGCCCTCATGCAGTTGTCAAGCAAAGCCAAAAAGAAAACAGAATTTGGACTGCAATTTCTGTGACATAGGAAAAAAATTACATAAAGTAAATAATAGTTATTTATGGATCCATTTAGGGTGAATGAATTATTTTCTTGTGTGTCACAAGGGTTTTATGGTAGTGGAAAACCTCGTGGACAACTGAGACTGTGTTTAGTGTCAATATTTTTACTTACGAAACTATATTTACCATTTAACTTAGCTGAAAATTGAATCTAAATACGGTATTTGCTTATAAGATGATGATAGCTCCCTCTTGTCAGAATTGCTACAAACACTTTGCTCCAAAGATCACATTAAGCTACCAAAGAAAGCTTAACGTAGAAATGCCATGCTTACAGGCTTCGCTCTGGACAGGTATGAAGTAGAACCCTTAACTTGAAACATGTGGAGAATTATAATTTATATCTGCAATAAAAATAAGAAAATGCATACAACAAATTGGTTTATAGCATATTGTATTCCATGAAAAAGTATTATTCTACCCACTAATATTGCCCAGAAGAAAAATGCACTTAATCTTGAATAGAGGATATGCAAACTGAACTCTGTTTTAAATGAAAGTTGTAAATTCTCAGTATTTTTAACACAATCCAGGCCCTGTGCTGTAATATTGCTACCGAGAGAAATGCTTAAAGGTGCTGCTCTATTACTGTAAACAGAAAGACTTCCTGAAGAGACTGGGTTGATAGGCAGTCCATTTGCAAGTGTATACTGCCTAAATTATACATGCAGAAGCCACAATTAATCAACTCCTACAGCTCTCATTAAAAACTAACTGAACTGCAAGGCAGACAGTTATCTACGGTATTTACCTTAAGTTTTATTTCAAAAAGACAAAAAATGGTGCTATCATTAAAGATGATGTCAGAGTGAAAAGATGCTTAGAACAAAAACCGCATCAGAAGGGAAAAGGTACAAACCCACCCATCCACACTTTCATTTCATTTGCTTTCCAATAACAACAATATACTACTGGGCTTTTGCTTCATTTGTATTTCAAAATAAATATAATTTCAGATTCATGTACATGATCCACAAATCATTTAAGTCTGCATTTATATTAAAACTGAATTTGTTATAATTCACATCACTTTTTCCTTCTTTCTCTGGGTTCTGTGAAGGTTTTCATTTTGCAACCATTGTGTTTTAGACTGTATATATTCCAGTTTCGGCATTTTATTTTCCATTCCATCTTGCTGCCTTTACCATGACCAGAAATACTGAAATCCTGGCCCATAAACCCCAAGGTTTTCAAGTGACTGCACAGTTAGTATCTGACTATAAAGTTCACTTTCTTCCCTAGCACTTAACATATTCCAGCACTAGATCCTAAGGGGCTACAGCTATAGACTGTCCATTTATAACATGTATTTTATGTGAATTTTCAACAACAGGGGAATAAGAGCCAGCTGCCTCTTTCCTCTCTACAATATATCTAATACTCTGAAGAACTGGACAAACCCACACAGTGGAAAAGCAAAGAGACCATTAGTGACACTAAAGCATTTTTTTCCTTTTTCTTTGCTAATAGCACTTGGCAAAAATATTTCAATTTTAAGCAATGTATCTTGATTAGTACATATAAAATGTGCTTGCAACATTCCTCCCTTCATCAGAAAGGGGTTTATTTCTTTTTTGTTTCCAGTAGTGCTTTATCTCAGGAAAACAAAATTATGATTTTTTAGGGCGAAAGACTGGTGAGCATACAGATCATCAGAAAATTTTTTATTCATATGAAGATTTATTAATGAACTCATCTCTGATGTGTTGTTAGTTTCCTGAGTTTTGACAAACAATACCTCCCATCTTGCTGCAAGTATTTTAAAAGAAAGCCAGCATCACTATATCTAATTTGCACTTTAAAAAGCAGAGGAAAGTAGTTTATGTCAGATCACCCAGATGGCCAGCAAGAGACAGGAATAGTTCCCATTCTCCTGAGGTTTGGGACAGCACTTTATCCAGCAGCGCACACCTACAGAGCCATCTTCACATACCTCTGCAGCAAAATCATTTGATCCCATTTTTGCCATAGAAGTCCCTTTGCAATCCATAGGACAACTAACATATTTTAAAAGTAAATGGGTACTCCCTATGCACCTCAGTGGATTAATATCCCTTTCCACCAGAAGCAAAGCTGGAATATTAATTACTTTACTTCAGGGCAAGAAAGCGGATATTTTAAGTCCAGAATAAAATATTTCATTACGAGCTAGAAGTGCTGCCATTTTGTAAAATGCTAAGCGTATATGAGAAAAACTGCTTTGTCAACTTTGATTTTATTTCCTTTTATTCGTAACTTAATTCAGGTGACCGCTTCATAACAGTCAGAGAAGAAAAGAAACATCTTCATTTCTCCAGCCAGCCCTTATGTGGTTTCTTGCTCCATCATTATGAAATTAAATCCAGGGAATGAATGCTATGGGCGAACTGGTAAAACACATTCATTTCCTCTAGGAAAATATGTCGGCAAAAAACTGAATAATTATATGCACACATATTAAAAAGCACTAATATGGTTTGCAATTCTGTTTAAACTGAACTGTTTTTAAAAATTGCCTTTGGAGTTTGCAGACTACTTGCATCTTAACATTTATTTATCTAGATATACACATATTTTTCCCTTTTATAATAATAACATTAGAAATAAACAATATGAAGGGAACCTATTTTTATATACAAATCAGAAGCCTGTCTACTGTATTTCTCTATAATTTAAAAAAGGAATTATTATATGAAGAAAGCAAATTTGGTATTTCCTGAATTGGAAAATCCTCCACATGCCCTGACCACAGCATTTTACTCTGTCACAGCAAAATGTCTGACCTCCATTGGCCCAGGCAGACCCCGGGGAGGAAAACAGCAACTGAGAGGGAGGTTTAATTAGCTCACATTAATTACCTGGCAATAACTGATTTATTGCTGTTCAGGCTTGTTAGGAAGTTGAGAAAAGCATCAGCCAAATGCAAAAGCCTCTCAAACCCCACCAAAGCCAGAGGATGCCACTGCCAGGGGGAAAAGAGGATGCTGTTCTTTGCCCAGCATCACCCTGGCTTGAAAGATGGAGTGAGGAGGATCCCAATGGATGCCAAGGCCAAGGTGACCCCGTTGTCACTGCTGGCAAGGGCCCAAGACCTGCTGCTCTGTGATAACCATCTCTGTTTGGCCAAAATAGTTCTCATTGTTCTAACCAGGGAGCAAATGCAAGACAAAACCATTCCTTGGATATTTCACTTCTGCAGTGAAGGGATGACTCCATACAAGCAAGTGAGAACCAGAGGAATCAGGTCCGTGGTTCAGCTGAAACAATCCTCCCAACAAAGCCCCAAAGCCATGAGGGGCAGTGCAGGGAGCATTAAATGCCAAAGCAGATGCCTTCTTCCCCATGTTTTCAGCATTAAGTCGGTTAGCTAATGATGGGACATCTACATAAGGGCCTACGAATTTTCAAGCAGAAGCTCAGCAAGGGGTTAATAAAACTCAGGTGCTTGTATGTCTACAGAGAATTAATTTCACAGGAATCTTCCTATTCTTGAAGATGACACAGAGGCACAATCCCACCTCCAAGCCTGTTCCCAGGCACCCTGCTTTCTAGGTTAGCAACACTGCTGCCACATTCATAAATGGTTAATGTTCATGCTGTAGCTGACCCTACCAAAATGCACAGAGCAAACTACAAAGGTGCAGTTTTTTATTGAACTCTGGCCTCGTCTTGGATCTTGGACTACCAAACAGATAAAGCTAGCTGGTACTGTAAGATTTTTCTTTGAGAGTTTCAAGGTAAAAAAAAATAGGATGTCATTTAGACATTTAATATTTCTGACAAGGCTAATTTTCAAATCCTATCATGTGTCATGAATCACACAGGATGATAGAACCTTCTCAAAAAAGCACACAGATGTTTTTAATTAAACCCACTCATAATATTAGTCCTGATGATATAAAAGATACTTGGAGCAGCAGTTCTGTATTCCTGAATGACAAATTCTCTATTACTAACATTGTCTCTGGCATCTTATATAAAAAAAAATTCTAACATACCTCAACACTTTCTGAATTATCAACACCCTGAAATGTGTAAGCAACTAAATGCACATGAGTTATTTTTAATACAGTATTTATGGGAATATAAAAATAATTCCAGTTGTTGTCAGCACCACTTTCTTCAGAACTGTTGACTAAGAAGTTTTCTGTGCTGAAGACATTTTTAACTAATGTAGTTCAAAGATGTAAAGCCTGTTCTACTTTCACTGTAGACAGTCAGAACCTTCTCATTGATTTTAATGGGATTTGAATTTAGTCCATAGAGATACAAACTGAGACTTTTTAAGCACTATTATTATAGCATCTGCCACTATATTTCTTACGAAAGGAAAGGCTAGGAAATACCTTTGAGAAATCTGAAGCAAGCTGTTAACGTGCAAGCTCTCAGTCTGTACTTCAATATTATTGCGATTTCAAAGTCAAAATTGGTAGTATATACAAACTGGAATTTAATGCCATAGTACATACTGAAAACATTTAACACTATATGCCAAAATAAATATACGTCCGTCAAAACTCTTATTACAAATATATTTCCTTGAACTCAGAGTTTGCAATATAAAATAAAGGTGTACCTGGAATATATCTAGGATCAGGAAGGATAAACAAAAATATGAAAATGTAAGTTCTTTCCCAAGACTGAAGCCGCATAGATCACAAGTGAATCAGGGTTGGAGGTAATGTAGTATTAAATCAAAACATAAAGTACCAGTAATACAGCACTGATAGTCTAACCACAGACCACAACTGCAAAACAAGAGTTCAGACCAAGAACTTGACATTTATTTTTGGGACTTTATCCTGCTCACTATTAATGACATTTGCTGTAACCCAATGTCATGACATCGCTCTCTAGAAATCATATTTATCCCAATATCTGCTTATAAAGACAATCAAAGAGTCCCTTTTTTTTGTCTGATTGTTTTCACAAATTACATTTGTTTGAGGATTAAAGTGGGGCATTATTTTGTCTTTAGATAAAAAGGTTTATTTGACACTTATCATTGCTAAGTGTAGTGCTCTACAGCAGTTAGGCAGTAATGACTTGCATTTATACAGTCTTATTAAACTGGCATTGAGTCAATTCTTGACTGAAATTATGGAATACACAACAGTAACATATAACTGTGCAGCATATCAGCACAGTGTAACTAAGCTGCAAAACACGAGCTGCATCTTGCTCATGTCAGATAACAGCATGCATGAGAAAAACTTGACAGATGTGAATTCTATCCCATTGCTCCATGTTTTGGAGGCCTCAGCTTATCTCAGATCATAGAATCACAGCTTGACTAACACCAAATAAGGGACAGACAACCATAGAAGCACAGAGATGCCTCTCATCTGAAAGTTGAGGGGAATGTGGATGAGGATGAATTCCCTTCGCAGCAGCCAGACTGCAAGCCCAAGTCACGAGAACATCAGTCTATGGGCTCTAGTGTAGGTACATAAAATGTTTCCCTGTCTTCTAGAATTAGCACAAAACATATATCCCTCCTTTATCCTGCTTAACAGTAACTATGGGTAAGTTCAAGGATCTCCAGTAGCTACAAGCAATTCAGCATGGGATGAGGCTGCAGCTTGCCTTGCCGCCTCTGCCTTCCCCTGCAGCTTCCCACTCTCTCCTTCTATTGCCAGCAAAGTTCAGACTGATCTATAATTTATATTATCCAAAAGGGAAGTACAGTAAATAAACTCTGGCAAGGGAAGAGAAGAATATCAAGCTGCCTAGTAAGGGATCATTATCTCGAGAAGATCAGAGCATTCATCTAACCATTACATTATTGACTAAGTTTCATCTGAAATGCATGCAGTGCACTCTTATTTTGCCCTGGTATTGCTGTAGACAATCCCTTCACTTCCCATATACTCTATTTACATACTCTTGCCTGAATTTTTGCTCTGACTTTGAGGCAAATATTTATATCATCCTTCATTTTAATCTCATCTTTGCTAAATTAAATACATTAAAAGAAGCCTGTACCATCAAGGGCTGCATGCACTCTTACCTTTCCCAAAGGACTTTTAATGACATAACTAAGATTGTAAGTCAAGGGCCAATGGGGAAACTTTGACTGTGTAAGAATGTTTCTGTCCCCAGTTCACTTTCAGTAGGAACAAGATGCCATTGCATTGATATATTTTTTATGTTAACACTCTCTCATCTTTAAAATGAGTCACTTTAGGCTTCACCAACAGGAGCTGTCACTGTCTGCAAAGGGCAGTCTTTCCGCAATACGGATCTTGCTGTTGTTTGACAGGAAGGTCTCCAAAGCACACAGCAAAAAGACAAATTTTTATCAATCATGATCTCACCAGACAGCAAGGGAACATGTCATATCACGTGAGATGGGCATTGTATTGTTTTACCTTAAATTATGCACAGCAGTGTGGAACTGTGGTAAGAAATTGAAAACATAAATAGTTTCAGGAAAAAATATTCCTTAGGATAGCAACGCAGTGATCTCATTCATTCCCATAGCTGCCACCCTAAGTAATTCTTTCTGCTAAGAAGCTCCAGAGTATTTCTGTAAAAGTTTCTTATATTTCAAAATATCTGTTTTTAAAAAATCTGCTGTGTATTTTGATAGGACATCTTTATTTATAATTTCTTGTCATACCTGGGAAATTGCTTACACTCAGGATAGTTTCTGTATTGCTTACACTCAGGATAGTTTCTGTGTCAAGCTCTACAAGAATTAGTGGCTAAAAGGCCTGTGGGCTCAATATTCCTCTGGCTCTTAATTTTCACGCTCGGGGCAGAGCAGGTCCAGTGCCCAGCAAAGGCAATGGAGAGTTTGCCACCGGCAACTCCACCGGCTTGGGTTTGAGTCAAATCCCTCCTTTACAGAACATAAATCACATTCAAATCAGACTGGCAGTCTTTCCGATCCACTGTACATAAATTGGAGAATGAACCTCCACAATCTTTGAAACCAGCTCTCATCCAGAGGATATGGCTTTGGAAATATTCTTCTCTGCTCCTCTCTAGTTCTGTCACTTTGTCAGACTGACACAGACAGAAGCGTCTTATGGGGATGCAAGAGAGAAGAGAAGCAAGTTACTTCCTCAAAACAGATCTCTTTAAGGTAACTGGCAACTGTCCAACACAAGTGAACATAGGGTTAGGCAGCAGAGATACCTATATCTAAGATCCTAAAAAAAAAACAGTTAATAGACTAAATAGGAAAAAGAAAAGATGAGTCAGAAGGACAGAGAAAGTCAGAAAAATCATCAATGCACCTCTGATATGATCATACAGGAACACTCCAGAACAAGACATGTATTATAACTCATATACATCATCAGCGTATGTTTCTAATAAAATGGTATCAGCTATAATTCCGGAGCATTAAGTTTTCCTAAATGGAACTTAAAATAACATGATATGCTTATTCTTCTTTAATAATAGCCATACACTGAAAACACTTGTAGAAGAAATTCAAAGCCTCAGATGACAGATACATAATGATTACTTGTATTTTCATCCTTCCCATCTTGTCACTCCCACCTTGTTTTAGAAACTACAGACAAATCTCCAAACCTGCTATCAGGCAGGAGCAGATGGACCCTATCTGCTTGTACAGTATCTAAAGATCTTTTGGGTTTCTAATGCCTGAATTGATCTTCAGAAAAAAAATCATTTTGCTCTGTTTTGTCCTTAGAACAACCACCTTGTGAAGTCTCAGGCACCAGTCACCATCATCAGTTGTGCATGTGAGTCAACCCAGTATAAAACAGACTTAGCAGAAAGACAGCTCAATATGCAGCTGACATTTGTTAGAGGCATTGGGTTTGTTTGCAGTGGCTCCATACTAAGTTCACATCTGCTGACATCAATTTGCAAAGTATATTGTCAAGAAAGTTCTCGGTAAAAAAGTTTAAGGCTTAAATCTTCTCTGATCATGCAGCACCATGGCCATTGCCCATTACTTTTTCAGTCTCAAAGAGAAAAAAAAAATCTAGTGCTTTTCAGATCAGATTGAAACAGTTTTATTATAGAGGAGATTGAAGAATGGTACAAGGTTAGGAGATCAACTAGGGAGTTGGACTCAAATAACAGAAAGGAAAATTACAACACACACTGTTAAGAGGCACCTGAAACACAGCAGTCATCACAGGACAGCTCAGTGCCTCCCTCCACTGGGTTCCTTCCTCAGACTTGAGTACGATGGAGCAGCACTATCCTGACAGCTGAAGGCATCACTCTATCTCCATACCGGAGGGCAATCCAGGTGGGCAAAACTGCCAGTTACAAAGTCCTCAAGGACTATCAGGTTTCCTTACAAGTCAAATGCAGTACCAAAGGACCTTCATGGGGATGCTTCTGTCATTCTATAATTACAGTAAATATATATACATACATATATACACACACCCCCATATTAATTTCACTTTCCCCAACTTTTCTGCTATAAATTCAAATGCTTTAATTGCATAAGAGACCATTACCAAATTCAAGTTTGCTTTCCCACCTGGCTGCTACTTTTGCTCCCTTGTTTACTCCCCAGTTTTTCCTGGGGCTTGACACCTAACACCCGGATTTTGACTTCCAGTGTCAGTAACTCTTCACTCGACTGTTTGTTCCCAGCTCTCCACCAAATGTTCCCAGCTCTCCTGACTGGCAGGACAGAAGACTGTGGTGAGAACCTGGATTCTGGAAGTGCAGTTCCTACTACCACCAGTTTACTAATCACATGAACTAACTGCTACTCAAATCATTAGCTACTTCTTTAGACAAGTAGAAATTAGATTTTGGGCACCAGTTCATAAAATTTAACTTGAAAGCGTATCATTTCTGAAGCCACAGACCATCTAGCTGCCTTCTGGAAGCAGTTCAATGATATAATGATATTCACAGTGAAGCTGTGAAGAGTAAACATTTTAAGAAGATACGCCTTTTGCAGAATACACATAGTAAGTTACAATTTTGAAATAATTACTCCTTGGCTTCAATATAGAGATAAGCATAAATTAATCACAAGTGTAATGATAGCAGAAAAAAAAATGAAATCATCAGCATACTCGACTAACTTAAAAGTGTTTGTGACCACTTTTGAGAGAACAGCTATTCAAGGTTCTGTAACCAGTCACAAAATTTGAATATCTGAAATATATACTAATTCAGGCTATTTACAGTATATTTACAGGGTATTAGGTTGCCAGGCACAAAGCTATATACGAAAACTTCTCCCATAGCTGTCCAGCAGAATTCACATTTTTAAAAAGTTGGTCTCTTGGAAGCAGAGTTTAAATTTCCTCAGACACCTCGTTCCTCTACTAACTTTGTCAGTCCTAAAAGAAAGACTTTCTGGGGAATTGAAAACATCAACCATTAAGTCTGATGCCATTCCCCTGACCTCTATTTTGTTTCAGCTGGTCTTAGACATTGAGCAATAGGCCTTTGCTCAAAACAACTCCTTATTTCAAAAGTACCAGAAGATCCAAATTTCAGTAAGACTTGGGACATAAAATGAATTTCCTCCCTGTTGAAATTATCCAATAAAATGCTGTCATTGTTTCTTCATGAGAGTTTTCCCCTACTTTTTTTCTGATACAAAAGTTTCCAAAGCATTTAACTTACAAAACTATGCTAACTCCTCCTGGACTAAGCTACTTATAGATGTATCACAGTCAGCACTAGGCATTGAAACTACTGAACCAAAGAGTTGGAGAGGATAACAGAATCCTGATACAGGTCAGATTTGAGAGTAGCTCTTTCTGGAAATTTCACTAGAGCAACTCCCAGAATTGTTACATACCACGTTTCTCAAGACTAGAGAATAAACAGCATCTCTCATGCACTCCAAAGCCCCAAAAGGTGCTACCAGACAGTGCAACAGGAACAGCCTTCTAGAGATGCCGTGATTTTAGACATGATAAAACTCAAGCTCTGCCATTAGAGTGAGGTGTAACTGTGGATTCGAACAAATTTCTACAGTTCCAAGTCAACAAAGAACAATTGCAGGAAAAGAAAAAATATTAAATAACAGTAACACATTATGCAAAACATAGGGGCTGATCACTATTCTTCTGTTTTGGGTGAGGCCTCACCTGCAGTCTGTTCTTCAAAGGAAGATATAACAACAGAGAAGAGACCAGGGGAAGGTACCAAAACTCATTAGCAGCTCTGAATGAAGCGGGTTTCATGACCTAGTCATGAAAGAAAATTGAAGGAATTGGCCTGATGGGCTACAAAAGAGAAAACTAGGGACATAAAACCAGCCTTTCAGCTTGCAAAAGGTCTCAAGGAAGCGATCCATTATTCCCCACATGCACTGGGGGATAAAGAGAAGAGGAATGTAATTTAGATATAGCAGAAACTGTCTATGTCACCACGTGAGAGTCGGAGCTGGGGCAGGCCGTCAATCAAAGTGATTAAATCTTTTTCACCAGAAATTTCAGGAACAGGTTAGACAAACAAACAGGTCAGTCGACATCTATATATCAGTTCTCCTTCCTTGGGGCAGAGGAATGGCCTTTCCAAAGTCTCCTGTGAGAGAGGCTTTCTGTGATTACCATGGCTCTCCCTTGCAATTTCAGAAGATAAACTCCTCCTTCCCCAAAGTTCAAGTGTGTATTTGATTTTAAATTGCTTTATAACAGGTATACTTAAATACACATATTTTAAATAACTTGCCTATGGCTACACTCTTTTGGCTGAAGCTTAATGAAAGATCCTTTATTTAATCGGCAATTTTGCATTTGTTTAAAGAAAAAATTTTGCAAAAAGTATGAAAAAAACTATGAATAAAAGGTCATTCCAAACACTGAAATACAATTGATCTGAGTTTTGTGAATATATTGAGATGACATTTCCCTAGGATAGTGTAGACCATCAAGCCTTAGTCTTGGTAATACTGCCTGGTGTTACCCTAAATTCTCTTCACTGTGAGGATCAATATTTCTTTGCTCAGCACATCTCTCATGGCAGCTGAAGTGATGAAGAACCTCTGATGTGTGTCCTGCCATCACCCTCTCCAAAAGTGAAGGCAGAACCACAGTAAGTCATTTACATTATTGCCATATTTTCTGTATCATTTTTTTCTCCAGAGATGCATCTTACTCTCTTTTGATTGAAATTAAGTGTTGTGATTTCCATAATGTATTATTGTCACATATACTGCTACTGTTCTGTCACCATTTGTTAGCCCTTTAAGATCAATTTGATCTATGATATACTTATTTTTTTTACACAGTTAAACACATAGATGTTTACAGCAGGTATTAAAATGTATTAAGTCCAGCAAAAGGTTGGTGATCACAGTGATATTATCACACTATAAGAGTAAAAATGCAGTAGTAGTATATTCTATGAAAAATCAACAAACAAAACAAAAACAACAGGCTTTTTGTATATGTAGATTGGAATAAATCTGGTCCCATTCAAGATGGGAAATATTTCTCAAGCTGTGCAGAATGGAAAACGGATTCGGTTTACTGTGGATAATAGTAACATCCACAACTGGAAATGTAGTACTCGCTCTTCCTCCCAAAATGCTTTGGAAGACACCCATTGTGCAAAGTTGTTTTACAAACTCAAAATAAAATTATGTTCCCTCCTCCAAAGACCTTTCATGTTAACTACAGCAACAGAGATCATGAAGTAATCTGCTAAACAA
>JAUBOD010001110.1:35727-47611 GCA_032353885.1 Nothura maculosa | reverse complement strand
GTGAACGTAGACAGTTATGCTCATTATGGACCATGTTATCACTTTCATAAGCAGAGTAACTACTGGAAACAAAAGACGTCAGCTGAGAAGAGCCTGAGGGCAGTGTATTAAGCCTTCACCATTACAAAAAGGACATCTCAAGCCTGTTCAGATATCAGTTTAAATTGCTCCAAAGGAGCGTTATTGAAATGAAAGACATTTGTTGTAAAAAATGGACAGTTTAACTTCTGAAGGGCAATTCTTTTCACTTGTCCTGTTCACATTCTCTGTCCAAGAAAGTAATGGCCTTCATTTTAACCTTGACCGAATGACAGAATTGATATCTTTGAGAATGAACTATTGGAAGTAAAGGTGGTCCAGAGCAACCACTCCCACCTTGCTGAACTGATTGTGCTTTTGCACAATCTGCTCTGAGCTGCAGTGACCGCTGTGGACATGAGTCTGTGTTTGCCCCCAGGAACTGTAAGGCTCAGCAAGACCAATAGCCCCCAAAAGACGGTTAAATCAAGAGTGCCAATTCATCTGTAATCATAATATTTTAATTCAGACTAGATTATTCAACCTACTGAATCACTCTCTACTTTAACAATCTATTATATAGCTTAACTCTTTTAAACTGTGGTATGTAGACAAACCTTAAGGAAGCTTCTTACCAGGTTAATGTATCAAATAATTTCTAAATATTTAAGTCAAGCCTTGATTAATCCATCAATGAACCAATTTCCAGAAGTAAACATTGGAAGGGTCCTGCACAAAGTAATCTTGGCGATTCAGTGATTTCTTTTAATCAGTTAGGAGCCAATCCTCAGATTCTTCCCACTAAGGATAGTAAAACTGATATCATGGACCATCAATGGACATAAAACCTCTTGGGTATATAGGAAGTATAAATTTTGCCTCATCAAGAGGTGTGAATCTGACAGAAGCTGACACGATTTAGAGATCACATTATAGAGACAGGACTTTGGGGAAAGTCACAAACATCTGGAGTTCTGAGCTGGGCAACCGAAAATGTACATTGGTGTTTGCAAGTCTCACTGCAAAAGACACTCAGCCTCACTAACATCCAAATTAACAAGCCAGCATACAGAAAATGAATAGAAATTTGTGCATGTGTTTAAGACGCATCCAAGAGTAAGATTAAATTACATAGGTGATGGCAGTCAGTTTATTGAAGTACTAGTAGTCCTCTGTGCATAGCTCTAGAGCATAGAGCAGTTAAAGGATATGTAAGACTTAGTACAGTCATTCTTGTAGGTAGAACAGTGATACTATTACATCTGGTTTCCATTCCCTAGGTGTCCTTATAAATCTATCGAAAATAAACATTTTTTGCAGAAAAACATGCAAAACATCATTTTCCCACACACATACATGAAACTTTCAAACTTTTATCCCCAACATTTTCAACTACATAGAGTTACATATCAACATGAGATACTGACTCTGAACTTTACATATTACCAAAACTCATTTCAACTGTCCTTAAGCAACAACTCCAGTCCCAAGCTTTATTTTACTGCTAATGGTCTATGCCACGTCAGGGGTCTAGGAGGCCCTGGAAGCTCTGAGGAAGCAATAGCTCCTCCATTCAATTCATTTCAGCATTTTTTTCTGCAATCCTATGTCAGAGAAGTGTTTCTACAGTACTGGGTAGGTGGTGCACAATATTGTCTTATTAACCTGCCTACTTCCTTCTAACTTGGCATTACCAACTCCCTAAAAAGCTAGCACTGGAAAACAATTCATGTTTGTGATATGTCCATAACATAGCCAACAGTTAGGCAGAGGCTTTCTCTATGGGCTTCCTAATCACTTTTTCTACCCACACCTCAGCTAATAATTGCACACTAGCAGATATCGCAATATTATCAATGAGTTTTTATTAATATATTCGCTCAGAATAATGATTTAAAATAAATGCTAACAAATGTATGGTAGCATGTAACATTTGCCAGTGCTATAAAAAAAGCTTTGAAATTATACAGCTTACTCCATCCTATTCATATCCTTGAACATATTTCAGCATTGCTAGGGAATATTTATCCCCTCTCAGTGTTGCTCCTGGATTCTGATTGCACTTAAGAATTTCATCCCAATACCTGAATTTTGAAGATGGAAAAAGTCTCTATTTTCCTGTGTGTCCAGTGAAGCTATGCCCTGAGAAGAATGCAATTAAGGAGGAGCAGCAGTTCATGCTTTAATTACAAGATACTTAAACATATAGGGAATTGTCAAATGTCCCAGTTCTTTCAAGGAGCTATAACTGTTCTCACATAACAGCTCACAAAACTAGACTACTATATTCAGATACACTTCCTTTCGGTTCTAGATACTTTTTTTTTTTTAATTTGGGTTTTGGGTCTCCCCCTAAGCTTCGACTCTTGCTGCCTCTCTTTGTCAGAGGCAAGATTTCACAAGCCGGATGCCTGAAAATCACAGCTGCATTTTGCCAAACAGCCAAGGAGCCCAGCAGACCTTTACCTGAGCCTTTCACAACCACAAATTACTGGATACTAGTAAGACATTCTAGAATGACTTTCAAACCAATTACTTTGGGCCAACACAGGACATAGTGCTGACGTAAGATGGACAGGTGGATGCTATTTTTCCTCTCGGTTTCCATGTGCAACCGCTACAGACTTCCAAGAAACAGGTTTTTCTTGGGCATGAATTAGTTAGCTCTTTGCCTTGTCTGCATGGGTGATACTTGAGGCTTGACAGCCTGCTGATTCAGTGCAACCTGGAGTCTCCAAGGACACAGGGCAGGACACAGGGCAGCTCTGCAATGAAAATAACCTTAGAAGACAACACAGTGATGCGGGTGCATATAGATTTGTCTGCTAATCTGTCACAGGTTTTAAAAACAGTGGATTCTGTTTTGTTATACAACATTGGAAATACAGAACACAACCACTGTTAGTAACTTGCTGCAGTTAATGGGTTTTATTCTCTCCCATGCTACAGCAAATTTTCCTTCTATTACCTGCACATCCAGGCTTCTGAGCACTAATATAAACCTCCAGGCTATCCTACCAGGCAGAAAAACAAGCATCAGCTCCCTCCATAATGCCTCCTTCCTGAGATCATGATTATGCTTTGAATCAGTTTTCAGATTGCTATTTATCTATCTTACACTGCAAAGGATGTGATAATTGGAGATGTCAAGGCCCTGCAGATCTCTGCAGGCCTTTGTGACACTGCAGAGTTGAAGACATCTCAGTGAGGAGAAAAATATTTCACCAAACTCCTTTCTTTTAGAGGCTCCAGCATATTTCCTAATGCAATGCGGGAAAGCCTAACATGCACTCATTTAACTAGCATTTCATTTCATTTGCTTAAGCAGTTGTTAGAAAAGAAATGGGTCCTCTAGGAATTGTGGATCCCCCGGGGCACACGCGTCAGGAGAAGCCCAGAGCAGCGCTACACGTCAGTGTCAAAGCAGCAGCTTCTTCCCCGGCTCCCGTGGGTTCAAAGCAGCTTCTGTGCCAGGGCCTGGCTACGCTCAGCAGTTCTTTACTCAGTGCTCAGAATAAACCCAGTGGGGGACCCGAGACCGATCCAGCAGGTCCTCCAAGCTAACATGTAATGTGGCAGCTTGGCTTGCGGTCTTTCAGTAGTCACCAGCAGCCACTGAATCTCTCTCACCTTTCCAGTGAATATTTACAAACCAAATCTTTCCCTTCACATAACTATAATTATTATGATGCTGTTTCCCAGAGCTATAGGTTTTGAACTACAGCATAAACTGTCCTATGAGCTGTCTCTCAGCTTTTTCAAGCCCCAGAAAATGACTTTCCAATATCACCTCTGGAAATCTGAAGAATGTTGCTATTTGCAATTCCAGAAGCAGTTTTTTCATTCTGTTTGCACTCATAAAAATCCCTCCCTTGTACAGAATCCTAGGGAGCTGTCCCAGCTGCAGCTGGAAAAATTCCTCTGAATTTCTAGTTAATAGAGAAGATAACACCCCAGCTCTGTGACACTCTCCCTTATAGCCCAGAAGGGACTCCCGTATAGACTCTATATGACACGCTCTCCTATTCTAGTCTATAGGATAGACTACTCGGTCATGAATCTGCCCCCCAACATATTCCCCTCTTGCTGTGCTTGTGCACAGGAAGAAAATAAGCAAGTAAAGCCAGAGAGTCCAAAGCCATTTCAGACAATCCAGCAGCCTTGGCTACAATTTCTGAACATGCATAGGCACTCCAATGTCAAACTGTACACACTGTGCACTGCTGGAGAGGAGAAACATCAGCCCTGTATCTCCGCGAGGCCCTCCACACTCATGATCCACGTGCTTGCTTTGGATGTGTAGGACAAGCCCAGAGATGGCCTGAAATAAGCCTTGAGAAGCTACGGAACGCAATGCATCAAAGATTGCTCACACTTAAAGGTAACAGAAAAAAAACTGCAGATGAGGTCTGAAAAAATCAGGAGACAAATAATGAAAGGTGCAGAGGATGTTGTACTCTGATACCTTCTGTGCGTCTGTCTAAGCAGAAGAGCATTTTTTCACAAAACACTTAGCACAATTAGCTTTAACAGGCAAGAAGAGGAAGAGAGAACAGTATATTTAAATAAGTCAGACGCATTTGAGCCAGCAGAGCCTGATGAAATTCACCCTGGGGTACTTAAGGAAGTAGCCAGAGCAAACTTCAAAGGAGCAGCGATTATCCGTCAGGAGCTCACGGAGCACGGGTGCGTTCCCAGAGGCCTCAGGAAAGAAACACAGTAAATAGCTTTTTAAAAGCTGAGAAGAGGAACTTGGGGATTTGTAGAGAAGGCACCATTGCATTGACACCTGAAGAGATACTGGAATACTATTATTAAGTAATCAGTTTTTAAGCCCTTCAAGCATAAGAAGCTGAAAAGAAACAGACAGCATAGATTTGTCAAGAGCAGATTACATCAGACCAAGCTCATTAGCTTCTTTGACATGATAACTAGCTTTGTGCAGTGTGGAGAAGCTGGAGATGTGATGCATTTTGATTTTGCAAAGCTTTTGAAATAGTATGCAATAACATTCTCTCAAGTAAAGCAAAAAAAAAAAACACAGAGTCTAGATTAGGTTAATCTAAGGTAACTTCACTACTGTCTCCTCAAAAGTTAGCAACAGTTCACAGTCACACTGAGAGGGCACTTCAATAGGGGGCTATTTAATAATTGCATATAAATTTAGGTGATAGATTGAAAAAACACAGTTTTAAAATCAGTGGAAGAGAGCAAGCTATTTGAAGGCACCTTAGATGAAAAATCAGTTAATTATCAGCCTGACCGAGGGGAGAAATGGTTTGAAAACAATAGGGTGAAAAGTGGATTTTGGAAAGAGAATCATCAGAAATGTAAAATGTGCAATAACCAGCCAAGATTGCAGCAGACTTCATATTAAGCAGGAGTAAACAACAGGTTACCAAAACAGCAAGTGTCTTTCTGAGATGTGCTAATAGGAGCATCATGAGTACAACAAGGTCAATCATTATTGCACTCAACTTGCACTGACACAGCCTCACCAGAGGTACTTCCTTGGCAGTCCCGCTGCATTCCCCTGCAACACTCAGAATTTTTAGAAAGAAAAACAAACAGGCTAAGTATGATGTTTAATTCATTGTAACTATAAGGAATATTAATCACTACAGCAGGTTATAGAAACCACAGAAAACTTAAAAATACAGGTTAGAGAATCCCCTGTCATGGGGAAAATGGACTAGGTGAGCCACTAAGGTCCTTACAGATCAGGGCAGCCAAGTCAGGGTGTCCCTGTGAAGCTCATTCAAAGATTTCACATGACAGGGTCTCTGGGCACTCTCATCTCCATCATATGGACCTGTTTTCTGGGACAGGGAGCCTACCAGATCTCTAGCAAAGTCAATGCAGAAAAAGGTTGAGATAGACTTTCTGTAATATGGATCTTGTTCCCATTTCTAGCTGTGCTCATTTGCTTATCAGAGGTTCAATCAAATAGTCTAATTCTCAAACTTTATGCATTCATTTTCTTGGCCCTAAATCTCTCCATCTCTCCAAATTCCTTACAATATTTTTGTTTTGTTTGGCTACATCCTATATAATAGGAATGGAACAATAAGCATATACAATTTTGAAGAAATAGAGCTGAACGCCACATCTGCATCACACTTTTACCTATAAAGATATATTTTCAACTGGAGAAACGGAAGGCCTGCAGGCCGCAGAGTTTGTTCCCTTTTTCCAGCTACTCACTGCCCCTTCCAAAAAAGACATTATTTCTTCCTATACATTTTGTGTCACTTAGGCCCTTTGATAGTTGCAATGCTATCACTACTGAGTTCAAATTAAGGCACAATAAATTACTGTGGTCTTCATAGCTGTGAGCTTTGAAAAAATGCAAAATCAAAACTATGCAGTAGGTATAACAGTGCTGCTGTGTTTTGATGAAAAAATAAATCCATTGTAGTCCTTCATTTTAGTTGCATCTTTTTCATTATAGTCAGTTACTGAAATGATTGTAGCAAATTTGTCATCATCTTTTTCAGAGACATTGGAAAGGCAGTTCTCATGCTACACCATCAACAACCAGTCTTTAGCTGCTATTCCTTACTATGTTCAGAGGATCCGTCCAAGGTTCCAAAGGAACCTTTAAAAAAAACAGATGAACCTCGGCAAACTTCTTCATTTGCCTTCTTAGCCTGTTCTGCAGAATTAGGTTATTTTTAACTCTTTCTTCAATATCCAAGTTTCTCATGAGATGGGCCAAAAAGGTAGGTTTCTGTTCACAAGCAGTTACATCTCTTTCAAATGCTGCTGCATCCTATAAGCTGCTTCCAATATTATTGGAAATTGTTATCATTATGTCCAGGCAATCAACTGCTTGTGATTCTCTGGCTGGAAACCAATGCCATATTCATAAGGACTAACAGTTAACAATGATATTTTACTAGAGGACAGGTTCAAGGATTGCCAGCGTACTCTGCTGCTGTTACGCAAGATCAACCTTCTAAATTAAAGCTCTGTTAAAATTAGCAGATTTGCCTCATGCCTGTCATTTGTGGCTACCACTATTACATCTTTTCCCTTGTTTTGTGCTGTTATATGTTCCCAGATTATAAACTAAATTCTGCCTTGGAGACATAACCACATACGAACAGCTCAAGACAGAATTTGTCCCTCTGTATTTTCAATCTGTCCAAAAAAGTCTGTTTGCTTGACTGACACTTTGTGAATTTTATTAATTAGGCAATAGTTCTTAAGTCCTATATCCTGGGCTGTATGAAACGTTCTATTTTTTGTTATTATTATTTTTCTTGCTTCTGGTTTTGTTTTTTTTTTTCTTTTGTTGTTGTTGTTGTTTGTTGTTGTTGTTTTCCCCTATTGCAGAGTATTACTGTTGTCTGTGCTTTCTGCTACTGATGTATTTCCTTTTCATTCTCAGATTTGGTATGTAGCCAACATCAGTGAACCAGCACTTACGTTAATTTTTAAGCAGAGGTCCTCAGGTGGTGTAAATCAGTGTCACTCCATTATTAATCAGCAAAGATCAACTGCGGAGACATGATTACCTCAGCCGAACATCTGACTTGATGCAAATATTCAGAGGTACCAGTATCCAGACAGTTTACCTTTTGCTTTTACCAACCTGCAGTCATTCGTTTCTACCACATTATTCTTTACAGTCAAAGCTGAATCCGTGAGGAACCAAAATCTGTCTCACATTAACTACATGGCCCCATCTACCTTTAAATCCAGCTCGGTATAGACAGACTACAGCCACCTTCAGAGATATTCTTGGCTACTGTGTGCTTTCCTTTTGTTATTTTATCTTACTGAGTGACACAGATGGAGAGGGACCAAGACGAAGGCTCTAAGCTGTACATTCTTTCACTGCAACCTTCCCAGACATCTGACAGGAAACTAGTTAACCTCTAGGAAAACTACTTGAAATCCATGCTATAGAATACATAATACACTGTCAATACCTAGCACTAATACTGTACTCAACATTTTCTCTGTCTGAAGGAAACAAGGAAAATGGAGGGTTTGTTGCTTGGCCTAAGGAAAGTGTAGTTCAGCTGTGATAATGAGAAACAATTACAGGTGACCATCTGCTATAGCACTTGTTTAGATAAACTTAATTGAAGCTGCAGGCACACACTAGCACATCTTGGGATTCTGCTTCACCACGATACCACCTTTGCAGGAAACCTGCAGGTCATTTGCCATCTCAAAAAACTTAAGTCTTCACAAGACTAAAACCTACAGAAATCAGGAGTATAAGATAAAGAATGGAGGGCAGGAACTGCTTTTGATTTTCTTCCTGAAGCACAAGACTGCAGATGTATCCCTTCACCGTTCCTGTTGTTGCCCCGTGTTAGACCAGTGCTTGTTGTAAGACTTTTCATATTGCACTGCTTCAACTTTCCCTATCTGTAGGGTGGGGACAAAACGACAGTACTATTTTGCTTCAAAATTAATACACATAAATTACCATAGTCCTTTTGTGAAAATACTACAGGTTGGCACCTTGCACGATGGCAATAATTTTCAGAGTCCTTCATGAGTCATAACAAGAAAATCCTCTTGCCTAGTCCGAAAGTACATGGACAACTAGGCTGCGTAAGGAATACTTCCTCCCTCTAGCCCTAGGAAAAGGCATTTTCTTTAGTGATTCTACGTAAGAAAATGATTTGGCCTATGCTGCTTGCTTAGTAGAGCCTGAGGAAAACACTGTCATATCATGGGAATTTAGGATGTATTTATCTACCAGCTGAGCCCAGATGATCACAGTTAGGCCAGGAGACTGCAGGAGGCTGCACTGGCACCACTCTGTGACTGCACCCCAGCCATGCCCACGTAGCTATCTAGACAGCAGTACAGAGGTATCTTCACCTGAACTGCACTCAGATATGACTCAATAATAAAGAGAAACAAACATTACAGTAAAAACATCCACACCAAAGCTAAATTCCTATTTGGGTAATGACTGCTTGAAACATCCCCAGAACGATACACTGAGGAAATAAATGCTAGTAGATATAGTATCTCTTCTCCTATGTTTTCCACCTTAGCTTCTAGATTGTATTTATGCACATCAGTGGACATATACCCCTTCAGCTCCATTTATCATGATGCACCCCCTGACAGCATTTCTAAATACTGTTCACCATCCATCAACAAAGTTAAGACCAACATGCACTGTCACTTCTATTCCTATAATCTATGAGAGACAAATTAGAACTTCTAGTGCATGTGAGGAGACTTTCTTGGACTCAGCTGGTGCATGCAGAAGATATTAGCTTGCATTCACAGATGTTAGCTCCACAGAGAACAAACATTCCACTGGATGGAATTCCAGTCCATCCCCAAATACCCTCGGTAACACCCCTGTTGCAGAAATGCTGCCAAACATTCAGAGAGTTTATGAGTATCTGAATAGATGCCATTGGCCAGCTGGCCTTCTTAAGCACCTCAGATAAAACTGCATTATCGCTGCCCTGGTCAGTTATAACAGAGCTTTGCATCACAGCACAGCTTCCTGCAGCTGCCCCAGGGCAGGGCTATCCCAGCAAGGACAGGAACAAATACCGCTGATATTTATCTGACACATCTGTGTGTGTGTGTGGGGGGGGGGGGGGCTTTATTTATTTAGACTACAGTCACAAACTTTAAAAATGTTTTTTTTAAACTAAGTGGGCCTTATATTTAAGCACATTTTTTTTCCTGTAAATACACGGGTCACAGCAGAGATAAGCAGCTTAGTGGCGTGGAGTATTAAATTAAATGGAGCATTCAGGCCAGCTAGATCAGCTTAAAAACCTCCACATATTAACTGCTTCTGACTACAGAGTGTTATGGAGGTAGAATAAAGGATTTGATGGAGAGCATAAAAAAACAATCTTTGGTTGTAATAAAGATGACTCCTAAATGACATAAAGATATCCACTTAGAGAATTCTCATAACCTTCATGTTCTTTCTTCCAGAGTTGAGAGGTGAGGTTAGGTGCTGCTGAGAAAAAAATATCTCCCTAAAGCAAAGCAAATTAAAAGCTATACAGGTAGTCAAGCATGGATGCTATTAAGACCCGAATGAGAAAACTCTGGCCACAGCAGATATTGTCAGAAGCTCTCACTTTTTAAAAGCTCTTTTAAAATACCAATTGACACAAACATGCAAAAAACTACAAATGCTTATTGTGAATCCTCCTCCCCTAGATTTTATAAACTGTTCCTCCATATTTCATGATACGTCAATATATTTGAGATATTTAATGAAAACTTGAATTAAGTAAAGAGGATATATTTAGCAATTAAGCTAGTAGAACAATTAAAAGAAAAATAAATGAGACACTCTCAAGTATTTTCCTCGTAATCAGCTGAGGTCAAGTTTTTGCTTGATGCTACTGTTTAAAAGAAATATTTCACATGAGGAAACTTCTGGAAACCCACAGGATCATCCATGGATGATTTCCACAATGGCACCATGTGTGGTTGTAGCTGTGCGAAGGAGGATGGGCCTGATGGCAAGGCTGTCACGGCAGATTAGGGGACCGGTGCGGATAACTCATTACCCGGGGCCAGCTTTGGTCAGCAGCCACACACCTGTTTTCACACCAAGCCATTTGCAAAGCTCAGCCAGCTCCTTACACAGATATTTCTACAAAATGCCTTTCTCTGTTGAGAAGAGGATTAGCTCCTCGGTAAAAGAGAGGTCTTTTTCCAATCCAAATTTTTGCTTTACAAAAACAGTTGTACTGGTCCTTAATTTGTCCTTTTTTGACCCAATAAAGTTGGCATCTCTGACATAGTGTTTGGCACAAGTTGTAGACAGAGCAGCTGTACCAGGCTCAACCTAAACTGCTCCTAACAAGGAAAACATGGTTGATGACTCATCTCTGATTGCTTTTTAATATGGAAACTCAGACTTTTATCTTTTGTTCCTAGTAAAGCCAACACCTGTCAAAGATCAGTATAACACAGTCATAACCACAGAGCCTGTGCATATCACAGCACAGAAACAGCTCTGTTTTCATGCTGTACTTTCCAACCAAAAAGCTCATTATGAGCTTTTGAATCTACCTGTAATAACCAGAGATTCATCTGTTTTGAAAAACATTTTTAAGAAAGTGTTCTTGAACTTTATCAAATTATCTTTATCATTTTAACATACAGGCCTTGCACTTTTATGAATTTCAGAAAGACCTATCTGCTGTAAAAGTTCAGTGATGTCCCACTGAGTTAGGAACTCACCAACTGCCAAAATGAAGCTTCAAAGTTGTATCAAAGGCTTCAAGAGAACTTCATTGCATTTATTCTCTCACTGTGTGCCAGGAGGTGAAGAGCACCCGAAAAGATACAATGGGCGTCAAATATGGCGGCTTGTTACTTAGGGAGTGAACAGCAACTGCCAACAACTTGCTCCCAGTTCTTTCCCAAAACAATGTTATTACTGCTGAAGATTCAAGAGAGAAGCAAGAAGAAAAAAAATAAAAAAATAAGAGTAAAACAAGAACTATTTCTAACTAATTCTGCCTTAAGGAGAAGTCTGATAAGTTTATCAGACTTTTTGCTGCTTTCCATGGGATTTTGAGTGAGACACGGAACAGCTTATATTCTGAAATAAAAGTAAAGAGGTGATCTATAACATTCTATTAAATCATACTCAAGACTCCCAGGGTGTCTCTAAGATGAGAACTGCTCACCTTTACATAAAGGTAGGCTGATGCATACGTAATTTTTTAAAACTGAATCTTTCTGGGAATTGGATGATATGATCAGCTCAGTAAAGCCTTCTTTGTACAGTGACTGTGCACTGAATGGATAGTGTTTACAGTCAATAAAAGATATCATCAAGGCAAAATTTATGTTAGAGCTTTAAACCACCTCAAAATGTTTTTGTCTGAAATATCAG
>JAUBOD010001110.1:0-12717 GCA_032353885.1 Nothura maculosa | reverse complement strand
AGGCAGTCTAGATTTTGCAAAGCAGGTGACCCAAAACAAACCATGCCAAAAAGCCACCACGTAAAATGCCTTAGAGCATGGAAGTTTAACCGAATTGCAGAAGTCTCAGACTTTTTCATTCACAAACATAACCAGGAGAGAGGCTTTCTATCACTAATCCATTGACTGTGACCATCTAAAACACTTCTAGGAATAGCAACTCAAATCTAAGTCTCCCTCTCTTATGTAAGCTACATAACTTATTCCTAAATATTAAAGTTCCTGCTTCCTTTCTCCCTCTAAAATTTCCTCCATAAATTCTTGCCAATAATATAGACTAATTTCATCAGGAATGATGAAGGATGCTCTCCATTAATATGTCAAGTGGCATTGAAGACAATTTTCCAACAAGACAACGTGGAATCTTTTGCGTAGCTTATTTCTGCTAGAAACAGCTTATATACCTAGTTAGCTCAATCCTAAGTTCTCATGCATTCAAAGCATCAATACATCTGTCCACTTAAATTGTTTTTTCCTAGTATTTTTGTTGTTTTTCCTGAAGAAGCCCACTACATAAACCTAAAGCCCCTCTATGCCATCAAAGTATGTTACATCTTAGATGTTGAATATAATCCAAAGAGCAGCAGGAGAAAACCTTCTCCCCAAGGAGGTGCTGAACATGCACTGCCTAGCTCAGTTTGCAAAGCAAGAATTTTCAGAATGCTGCTGATATGCTCATAGTAAAAGTATAGAAACATACATAGGTACATTTCTAATATACACGTATACCGACATACATATATCTGGCATCAATCTTAGTTCCAAATATGTCTTTCCTTTTAGGGAAAGCATTTTTTAAAAATATATTTAATTCTTCCTTGCATTTTTTCTCCTCAAAAGAAAGACCATCAAAATTAATGCATCTGTCCTATTGTTTGTTCTATCGGTCAGCAGTTTCCAGAGAAAAGGGTTCATGCAATCCTCCTTTTTCTGTCTTTCGGACACGGGAAACTCTCCTGGGACATCAATCCTCTGTCAAAGCTGAGCTTTTTTAGCTCTATTCAATATCCTGCTAATGGCTTTCCTGATCCCTGGACGATGTTTCCAGATTTCTTTAGCTCTTTTTACTTGTTCTCTTACTAAAGGTCTGAAATGATTTTAACCCAGTGATAGATACTATTGCCTTTTTTTTTTTTTCCAGGTCCTACTATAAATTGTGTCATTTTGCATTTCCCACACATTCAATGTAGGCTTTCAACACAAACTTCCTTCTAGAAATATTCTCATTCTCTTTTAACCCTTCTGTGCCTCTGGTTTCTCATCTATTGCTAACACACAATTTGTGATGACATATTAGATTTTCTAAGAGCATCTAACTTAAAATAAACAGCCATCCTGTTTGCTTTTGATCAATAGACTATTCATCTTCCTTTATGTTGCTGCCTGTAGCTGCTAGAAAAAATGCTCCCTATGAATGTCACCCTTTTGTTCTTTTTGTACACCCTACCCTGGCGATGACAAACTCTTGCTGCATTTCTTGCACTTTCCCATATGCTTATGGCCCTGGGAAATAGCTCCAACTACTGCCACCTGCCACAGTGGAATTCCATTTTGCTAGAATCCAACTTCCTATTTTTGCTGCCACAAGATTCTTCCTGTCCTATGCTGGTAATTGCTACCCATACTTAATGCACCTACCGCTTCATACTCCACAAGGCAAAAGCAGAGCTGTAGGAAGCCACCACAGGAGAATATTTTGGTATCATATTCACATATATACCGATCAACATTCACAAAAACTGTTGAATCTTGGAAGAAAAATAACCTGGCCTTCTACTACTAGCTTCAAAGTTATGAGAATTTAAAAGAAAACAGTAAGATTATTTTAACTTTTAGCATTCTCCTCTTCCAAGGTTCATTCTAGAAATTCATGGACTAGATCTTTCAAAAGACAAGAGGTTCAGAAAACTGTCTGATCTAAAGAGTAGGGAAGGGGAACAGACCAAAGAAATTATGAAATCCACCAGAAGATTATAAGCACTGAAGAAATTGAAACCTACATGGAATTTTGAACTTATGTTCAAACAGCCATCCTTTAATGTCTTTACTACATAAAAATAAACTTGGGTTGCTGCACAAAGATAATCAAGAGCAACCTATGCTGCCATCTTTTGAAGGGGCAGGACTGCGCTTTCCTCTTTTGCAAATATTTTCATCATACCTTTCATCAAAAAGACAAAAGTAGTTCCAAGTGTCTTCGTTTGCTTTCTATTCAGTGCACCAATTAACAATTAATACCTCCTCCAGATGGGAGGCACTGTCATTTTGTTGCATGCACCATACAGATGAGCACGAGCTGTTTGTCTTCCATACATCCTCCACGTTGAGTTCCAGTAGACGTCCACATCTCACGTCATCTTTTTGAATGACATGAAACAAAAAATAATTTCTTTAGTGCTTGCACACTTCTGCGCTACATTTAACATATGTATTTTGCTAGAAAAGCAAAGGCCAGACAATAAATATTTCCAAATTATTTGTTACCAGCAAAAATAGGTGTTTTGTTATCTGTCGCTTCCATCCTTGGGAGCTGACTGCTCATAGCAGGGATGCAGATATGAGCTTTGTCTTAACTACTTACGGTAACAAATCTTTCTAGTACTAGGCCTTTGTTTCCATAGCAACTGTCTAATAATTTTCTAGATAACATTTATGTGATAAACAAGCCTAGAAATCATTGTTGACTCACATTTGAAGAAATCCTATATATTTTGTGTGGCACTCTCAAAGGCAGCAGTTGCACTGTGCAACTCAGAGGTTTCTTATTTCACATTAGGAGGTACTCAATCTTCTCCAAGAAGTAATAGGATTAAGCAATTTCCCCAAGCATCATAGAATATTCAACACAACTCATTTTAATGTGATCAGGATAAAGGCAACATCCTCTGCATCTGTCACCACACTACGCATTCACAATTAATTAAGAAATGCATCTGCAAGCAGTGCCTCATTTAAAAGGGTTCCTTGAAGGAAAGAGAAATAAAGAAAAAGGAGCCAAGTAAACAAACAATTCCCAGAACTTGAAAAATTAGTTTAGAAAAATTAATATAGGTATCAAAATGAAGTAAAAATCCCAAGTTCCTCACAAGCCTTCCAGTTTATTTCTTGACATTTCTTTTCAAGGCTAGTATGTGCAATCATATCAGGCATCCGAATGAAGCAGAAACACAGCACATTTGCCACAGGGGAAAAGGGGCATTGACAACATTGCACAACTCAGTGACAGAGGAAGGCAGACGGAAAAATGGATTCCCCTCACTTACTAACTTGAAAAACAGCCTTTCATACAAGCAAAACCGACCCAAGCAGGAGTTAAACATCAAAAACCAAAGATGACTCTCTGACTAGGAGACATGTCAAATGACACGGGAACATCCATAACTGACATGGCTGGGTAATATTTTCATTTTCCTCACACAGTAGCAGAGAAATACATAAGTCCAAAGGTATCAAGTGCATCTGACTAAAGATCTGCAGTCATTTGTACTACCATCAAAGTTATATCCCCACTGAGCAACATTCATGTCAAAACCAAAACCCCGTTAAAACCATCACTGAATCATTTCCAAAGTTACTTTTTCTGTATATGTTAACACTCCTATGGCACTTTTCCAAAGCCTGATTGCTATATTTTCCCATTTCACCTTTTTGACGTGGAATCCAAACCATATTCGATATGTTGCTGAACACCTGCACAAAACGTAATAGTCAGTGAAATAATTTAACGTGGGTTGCAGCTCCAGGGAGTTACCTTTCATTTCCCTTGAACTAATGACAATGAAACTCAAAGTATAACACATTTATACAAAACCAATCTGAAGTTTAGCATTCCAAATAGGAACCAGTGAAACTCCTTAGCCTGTATTACTATGCAAGAGTTCAGATTAGATTATCATCATGTTCCCTTTTAGCTTTTAAATCTGTGCATCTTTAAAAAAAATATGCATTTCAACTTGAAAATCTGGTTTATAATCACTTAGTGTCTACAATTAGAGTTGCATGAATTATTTATTCAGAATCCATATCTGCAAAGAGGTTTCTCAGGAGCTCAGCTGAGTTTTGCTCTGGCCAATTTATTGCTTGTGGTAAAAAAAATGTACATAAACAACATGATTGTCTCTTGAAATTTTGAGTGAGAATCTCCATGCAAAATATTCTTCTTCTGGCAAAAAAATGTTTGTCTTCTGGCAAAATTGGCCAGAACTTAAGCCAATATAGACCCAAAGCCAGTCAAAGCCAGCAAAAAAAAAAAAAAAAAAAAAAAATTGACAGTTTGGATCAGAGCTCCTTAATACCTTTCAAAAAAAGCCATAAATTTTGGAAGTACTTAATATATATTGTATATATCATTAATTTGACTTTTTATCCCCCAGGAGGTAATGTCATAATGTATCCTGTTTTCTAAATGAGTATGTGCATATCTAAACACAAACATTAAAGGAAATACGCTTCAAGAAATTATACATGCTGCTTTTGACAAATACATCTTATATCATACACATAATAGCCTTGCATATTAATTTACTGATTGCATGGTTTTGCATTTTCTTGGCTTGATCTTAAAATCTGTGGTAAAATCAGCAAGAAGTTAAGCTTCTAATTTCCACAGTTCTTTGTATCTCCTATGGGGAACATACTGAACTTCTTACAAGTACTGTGGAGATCTCAGATAGCTTGCTTCTATCTTAATAATTGTATCTTTATAATTGTTTCCATTTAGTAGTGAAAACGATGGATTTTTACAAAAGGACATAGAAGACTGAAGATACAACAGCACTGTGTATTAAAGATGTTGATATTGCTCTTTTATGCAATGGAATGATTAATAGGCAAGTGGTTGAATCATTTCACCCTAAGAAGAGATTTGCATTTTTTCCCTATACAGGTCAAGAATTCATTTTTCTCTTAATCCTCTGAAGCCAATATCCCACATTCAGCATTTCAGTTTTGAACAGAAACATGGTGAGGAAATGCTTCAGCTTTAAAAGTTGAAAGCTTTTGCTTTCAAAACTTCAAAAAGTTGAAGGAAATTCAAGCTCTAAATGCTATTATTTTAAACACACAGTATATACTCACATATCTACACAATTTGAAAGATCTGTTTTCCAATTCTACACATAAAAGGCACAATTCAATTTGATGTAGTTTCTCACACTCAAGAGTGCACAGAGCAGGCTCCACATGAGATTACTTCACGCAACTTCAGTTCTACAGGACACATCCCTAACAGGTCTTAAAGCCAGTCTTCCTTCTTTAAATGCCATGCAACTTTTCTATCAGGGTGAGATCAGGTCCTGCAAATGACAATATATTGGGCTAGCTCATCACTTGTAATTGGATATATAAAAGTGTTTTAGCATCACAAAATTATTGTCATAATTATTTTTTTTCATTTTTTTGCTATAAATATTTTTATTTGTAATAAAAACAAGTAAAATTTAATTACTGCTCTACTACTAATCTCATTTGGAATCACTGTTACCTGTACAGTGGTTAATGGCCCTCAATAAATACATACTTTGCCACACTATCCATGAAAACATTTCAATCTGCCTAGAGTTCAGACACCAACTTTGAACTAGTTTTGTGGCTGACAAAAATGTTTGCTATACTTGTGTATTTTAGCAGTTCATTATGCTATGTCTCTCTACCAAAGCGTGCACTTGACAAATCACTTTACAGTACAATAGGTAAGGTAGAACATTTCATATTCAAGTGTTTCGCCTCGGACTGTCACCCAGTGTCAGCTAACAGCTGTGTTTTGAAAGAAATCCCTGTGAGCTAATTCTTGTTCCAATCTCCAGCAAGCTGCATGTTCCCCACAGCAAGGTGAGGCTTCACTATCTGTCATCCATCCTCACCTCCTGACACTAGTCAGCGAGCCATCATTTCATTCTCTTTCCATATGTTGTTCATATTGGCATGAACTCAACACACATGCTACTACCATCCTGTAACACAACAGTCTTTGAATTCCTGCTTTCATAAATTAATGACTCTGTGGGTTAGTGGAGGATAAATGAAACTCGACTGCATCACTTGCAGCTAGGAAGGGCATGTTGGTTCTAATTGGACAAAGGTAGCACTACACCCAAATGCAACACAAATAAGCTTCCCTTCTATTCTAAACTAAACAGTAAGGCCGTACTGAGCCAGCCAAGATTGATCTAATGTCAAAACACAGATAAATACCCATATCTTAAATATCCAACATTTCAACTGTGCTTACGTGCCACAGAAGCCTCCCATTTCCCCAACTATGAAGTAACACAAAAACACTATACCAAGCTGTTTATGTCTCCCAGGCCCACCTATGAGGAAAGATTTGTCTCTGCTGGTGCTCTACAACAACACAACCATAAGATGATCATTACTTTTGACATTGTAGCTACTACTGACCACTTCAACTCATCTCCTCTGTAATACAGCTTATGTGAGCGCATCAAGTCCATCCTGTGCATTAGTTTTTGGGTTTCTTGTTCTGTTTTCTTTTTTGTTTGTTTGTTTGGTTGGTTGGTTGAGTTTGGGTTTTTATCTTTCCCTGAAAATACTGAGTTACAGTTATGGTGTAATGCACTGAACAACAGGTATACTCTTTATCAAACTACTGAGCATTGCTTCATCCAAGGTAGGAAATAAGGGCTTTTCAGACTCATATGTTTCTCCAGAGTATAAAAAACTGTTCATCATCAGCCTTATCCAAACTTCACTCCTTAATGAATAAGCAGAAAAGATCTTCCTGCTAAAATAATTCTGAAAACATCAGTGATTATTTTCAGAGTTTTTAAGACTCTGAAATTCTCTGACATTTGCACTTGCAGTTTTTAATGATTAAAGCATGCATGAAAAGAGAATATGAGAGAGAAAGGAGTAATCTGAAAAAGAATAATTACTTATTTAAACTGTATACAATCAAAATGGGTGCATTTACTTAACCGCATCCAAAAGTGGGACCTTAAAAGATACCTATGTATACTGCATAAATAAAATATAATTACTGGATGGCACATGTCCTCAGGTTCTGCACTTGCAGTTCCTTAAAGGACTTTTTCTGAGTAGCACTAGCATATTTTCTTTATTAATACATTAAAAATACAGGTCAGAAATAATGTTAGGAGCTTTTATTATTACTACATCAAACTCAAATCAGAGCTTCATATCCTCTGAGTTTTACTAGGAGCTGAGGACCTATGTGTCCTTTGAGCATTTAAAAATGTCACCTACAGCACAGCGAAAAATAATGGAAGTCTTCACCAATTCTGCTTAAAATGCATTCTCACGGCACTTCTGCTCCCTGAATTTGATTAGTTATTATGTACGATGCCCTGATTGTGATAAAAGTCAACAAACCTGGATGCAGTAAAGAAAGGTCAATATGCCTCTATATTCTTTACTAGCATCACTCTAGAGCTAAAAAATACTATAAATAAAAATTAATCCAAAAAACAAACTTAATTATTTTTTGACTTGATGCTTCTTCAAAGGTTCATACTCAAGCTGAAACACAGCAGCCCATGCAGCTCTCTCGTTTTAGGCTTTTGTGTGCACATCCTGAAAATACAGGTCTCACCCTAGAGGGCTGCTGTGGTGATGCAAAAGGACAAGGAAGCAGTGGGAATCTCCAGGAAATCTCTGATCCTGATAGCTGCTGGAATTTGGGGATGGGGGAAGAAGGAGGGATTATTCCAATAGTTATTTACCAGCATTTGGTATTGAGGACTCTGTCTGTTGGCTATGGTGAAGAGAGAGAAGAAGAACGCGCTGTGCCACCACTGCTTCCTGCTAACAAGATGTGACCACCACTGCTACCCAGGTGTAGTATCCAAGCTCTGCAACCTCCCCAGGGGGAAAAATGGCCACCCTACCAATATAGCAAAGCTTCTCTTCAGCATAATTTTGTAAAGAGCTATTCATAGTGGAGAAACAAATTAAAATTATTTTTACCTGGTAAATATTTTGCCCAGCCTCAGAACATTCTGACACGTCATAACTTAAACTCATATTATTTCACATTTTCAAAGTCTGCACAAGTGTTTGGAAGCTTCTGCACTAATATTCATTGGTTGTGGATCATGAAATTACGTTGACAATAAAAGAATACTTGAAACAATTCTGAATAATTTTTATGAGGTATTTCTTGTTTTTTGAGTTTTTTCCAAATATATCTTTGTAATTGGTTCAGATAAACAGAGGCAAGGTCAGTTAATAACCAAATACCAAACAGAATAACTCAGAAGTTTGTGATAGGATTTTTCTACAAGATTCCATCTTAGGGCATGCACCTGTCAGTTTACAGTCCGTATCCATTTCTCCATTTGTTTTCACACCACAAAATATTCTCATATTAGCACATCAAAACCTGCCTTAATATTTAATTTCAGCTGATCGTGGTTTGGGACTATTAGATTTCTATGCAGTGTAACTACTAGAAACCTGTAGTTTGCACATATAATCTCATTTATCTCAGAAATTACTCAATGATTTTAACAGTGACTCAAATGATTGTCAGTCAGTGAAACAAAATCTTAAGTATTTGTCCTAAATTTCTGAATAGATTTTCTAATTTCCAATCTTATCAAATTTTGACAACTTGAGCCCTCCAGTAACTGAGAGTTTACTAAAAACTTCAGTATAAAATTGATGTTACTACCTGAAATTCTCAGCTCTGTTTGAACTCTGTTCTTGCACAAAGTACATTTTCAGTTTTGGGGAACTCGGGGAAAGATGGCTAAAATATCAGAAATTTTAGAAATAATAATAATAAAGTAAATACAAAATTTTCAGCTATATTCTTTTCAGACTTTAGTGATATTGGTACCTGCATGATATCCAGGATTTGCCTCATGCCACTTAAAATATTTAGTGCTGAAAACAGTTTTAACAAATGTGGCAAGCAGAGTTTCAAGTCCATGGAAACTACAAGCTTCCTGAGAAAGCAGAAGTATAGTACTTTGCAATGCCTATAACTAGCAACACATTCTTACTTGTGAGGCAATGTCAATCCATCATTTCTGCTGATTCAGTGGAGTTTATGATTTTCCTACCCTTCGGTTGCTCCTGGGCTCTTCTCACTGACAGACAGCTTTAAGATTCAGGATTCACTTGCTCTTTAGCTCAAAAAAAGAGCCATAGTCCCAAATTATTAAGATTTCCCTGTCACAGGTGTTTCTGAAAAACAGAATGGAACAAAAAAAAAAGCTCTAAGAGGCATGTAGGACTAGTAAGTGTTATTATGTGAGGTGATTAGTGGATGAAGTAAGAAAATCCACAAAGACAGCACAGCAACAAATGCTGCATTTGGTCTGTTCTTCATAGTATGAAGACCATCCATAGTTTAAATTCTCCCTTTCTTGAATGGAAGTCAATTAAATAAACACAATTTCTGCACCAAAAGAGTCTTTGTTAAAGCAAATTACGGATTTCCAATCAACACATTTTCAAATCTCCAGAGACGGACTTGAATTTTGATAGCGTATTCTCTGTTAAAGGGCCTGCTAGATGCACTATGACCTTTGCATGGTATCTCTATTGTTTCTTAAAAAAACTCAAAAGATCTTGTAGAGATCTGTAATATCTATTGAGGTTTAGCTCTGATACACATTGCTTGCATGATTATTTCATTATTTTCATGCATACAACCCTCCATGGAAACTGCCTTGTGTGGCACAGGGCTTGTCCAGCACAAAATCCCAGGGCATATCCCTATTTAAAGGATGACACACTTTATTAGCTTTCATTTGCTATCTGCTTGTGCTGCAGACAGATTAAGGAAAAAACCCACACATTACGCAATTAGCTCTGATTTTATCGATTGTCTGTTGATGTGTGTTACTAACAGCAAATTTCATAAGCTTAGTGCAGGAAAGACTGCAATCACTGTACAACAAATTTAGGAAGTGACTGCCACCCATAGACTAAAAATAACATAGCACAAAAAATGTCTATAAGCAGCTATAGGCTGTGGATAAGAAATTGTCAGGTAGGCAAGAACAGCTTGACCTGTCACACTTTTACTGTTGCTCGCATTTACAGATGACACTTCCTAGAAATTTAACGGACATGTGAATGTTAACGCAAAAATGATCAAGTTTAACCCTCTTGAAAACAATAACATTAGATGAAAAAATCTTTTCCAAAAATATGTGAACTTATATGTGCTTATACCACATGTAAAACCTAGGTTTAAAAAGAAGGAAGTGAAAAGTGCATGTTTTTAACGCATTTCACACAGCCTCTGTATGAAGCAGTCATCACGGCTGCACAACCAGGCATGGGTTGCCATCCTAGGCCGCTGGCGGCCTGCGAGGCCCTTGGCTGCTGCACAGGCACCACGCAGGCCGCAGGGCTTCAGCAGGGGGTCTGCACCAGTCCCTTTCCACCCACACAAGACCAGGAATCTACACAAGTCTGGTCATGGCTTGGTCTGCAAGCAGAGCAGGCCAAGGCGGCATGAGGCCCCCTCCTCAGGTGGGCTCTAACGTGCCCCACTCCAGGGATAACGCCAAAGGATGGCGTGCAGGTTCACCCTTGGGATCCAGTTGATATATAGATAAAAACACAGTTTTTCTTCACATCAGTGGAACCTATGGCCGTTTTCAGTTGAAGCAAAAGCTGATCATGGAAGAAGTCCCTTTCTGTTCTCTTCCCCCACAGAAAGAAAAGAAGAAAGTGAAGAAGAGTTGCCATCCACTGCTGATTTAGCTGGCTCCAGTTTGTAGATTTATGGCTGGCATCACTAGAGTATGAATGGAAGTCATAGCCACATAATGTTAAGGATGTTTTTCAAGGGGTTTGCTAGCAATACAGATTACTATCAAAACCTTTGAGGCAAAAAGCATGATTCCCGTAATAAAGGAATATTTTCTTGAATAGTTTCACTTTTTATGCATCAGCAAAAACGACACTGAACAGCAAACTGCCTGTGAAGAAGATTTTAATTCCCTGGGCTTGATTTCTCTGGAAGTTTTGTTCCTTTTCCTCTCATTTAGTAACTGGACAAATTTACTTAATAGTCTCCCAAACTGAATTCTCAAATGCCAGACCAGAAATGGGAATCAAGCTGCCACAGATTCTGCCTTTCACTGGGGACAGTGCAGAGACAGAATGAGAAACAGAAAGAAAAGTGACCTGGTCTGAAATTTCTCACACCTTTGTAGGCAAAGTGATAGCCACCCAAAGAGGATTCAATCACTGTAGACCACTAACAGCCCCATCAACCACAGACAGGTAAACTCCTCCATGAGATAGTGGATGGTCCCTATGCATTACCCAGTGACAGGTAATTCAAAATGATCAGCATTTGGGTCAAATAACAACACTTCTGGTCACAGTGCAAGAATCATCATGATAACAGCTCTTTGTTCCAGGGCTTTTTGTGCTGTTTGTGACCAGGTTTAGTACTACCTTTCCCGTGCAATCACAATCATCCGGCGCATTTGATTCCTAGCAGTAGGAGCTACTGAACTGTGATCAACCTGAATAAGCAGTTAGCCTATGAAAAGCAATTTAGAGCAAAAACCATAACAAAACAAACACATTCAAGGAGCATTTCAAAGACAATAGAAATAATATAAGGAGTAAAAACACCACAGAGTAATCCTCTGTGAAATTTATGTGTACATTAGCATTTCCTTTCCTCTTAATCCTTATGTGCAAACTTCACACTAGGAACAAAGCCCAGAAAATTTCCCCTCTTAGTCAAAACCAAGCAAATAGACCTAGAAGAACACAAGATGATATTTCCACTAATAATGGGAATAAGTATTTTCTTCCAAATTCAGAATAGTAACTTCCCTTCTTCCTAGTTGTTCTGGAAACTTCTTACCACAAGACAGACAGTTCAAGAACCAAGTAAACTGTTGTCCCAAGTGCAGCACCCACCAATAAGGTTTGGCACTTGTCCCAGTTAAGCGGGCTATGAATATATTTAATCTTCCACTTGCAACAACTCTAACTTCACCAAATTTGATAGCAATAGCATCATTTCCATTACCTATTTGCATGGGCATCACCATTGCTGGTCAAATTAAATTAGAAATAACAGATAAAGGTTTAGCCGCATGCCTGCTAGGGTGCGCAGACAAAACTCAAAAGCTCTACAGGGCATTTGGAGAAGGAAAGGCTTGCCCAAAACTACTGTAAAGGTATTTACTCTTGTTCAAAAGTGGTACTACTTCATCAGTTCCTGAAATGTATTTCTCCTGTCACACTGTAAAGCTAATGGTGACAGAGGTTCAAACAAATTAAGTACAGTCAATTGTGTCAGCCTTTTGCCGTTGCAATGCCGCCTCCTGAACACAGATCAGGCTAAATAATCCTTGAGGTACCATTAACTACACTGTATTTGTGGAAATTACTCTCTTTTTCCCCTCTACAATTTCATTATCTTTATTTAACTTGAAGGTAAGAAGTAAAACTCAATCCTGCTAGCCAGAAAGTTATAATTTTGTATTCGGTATGGAAGTGGGATACATTTACAGAACAAGAAGTGGAATTATATACATCTATTACGGACACAACAGTTTATACAGTGATCATTTTCAGGCAACTGGAACTGCACAAGCAAGTCTTGCATCCAACACAGAAAATACGCTGAACTCGTAAGTGAACCAAATGAGAGGTGTGAACTATTCAGATACATTCCAGAAGCCAGCTCACATTAGAGTCATTCTAGCCACT
>JAUBOD010001108.1:1613364-1644083 GCA_032353885.1 Nothura maculosa | reverse complement strand
ATATGGTTATTTCTTTCTGAAAGAACAACCTGCTCACTCAACGTAGAGCACCTAGCACACGGTTCCCATTTGTAGAACTGCTGGAGATGAAGGTGAGATGACTTGTGAAGTGAGTTCTCGTTGTGGCACCCTGCTCTGCTTTGTGCCCGGTCCTGGTTACCCTCTTGTCCTTGGTGAGCATCACTGCTGCTCTCACGTCATCGAAGACGGGCCATGAGGAAATGTAAAGCAGGGGAAGGGGTTCCACGTTTCCAGGACAAAACACACACATAAAAGATCCAGTGTTTTGCTCCTAAATCTTAGTGGCACCAGAGTTGCAGATTATAACCCTCTAACTTGAGAGAACTTTAAGACTCTTTTTTCCTCTCTTACCCTTTTATCTAATACAGACTCCAAATCTGACTGCTGCAAAGGTGAAACCCTTATTTTCAAGGCAAATGGAGGTGCAGCACTTCATCGAGCTCTCAGGGAGTGGAGGAGTGAGAATCTGGTACGAATCATGACTAGTTGTCAACACTGGAAAAAATCACATGCTGCTGGGCTAATATTTAATGCAAGAGTCCATTTCATACTACACTTAAGCAGTCTCAGACCATCTTTATGTATTTAAAGAATGGATTACATGGGAGCAAGAATCAGAACTATTATAGCTGCAGAAGGCCATCTCAGAAGTAAAAAATGTAAATCTAGTTTAGGTGGAAAATAGTTGACTGACTTAGTAGCTAAAGACCAACATGACTCCTGAGATAGCAGTTTGTACTGAAAAACAGCAGGATGGGAGAAGAGTAGAGAAGCAGCAGAAAAATGTAAAGGTGACAAATTAGCACCAGAGTCCTCTTAGTTATGGTACTTGATTGCAAAGAAATTACATAAACTAAGTAGCCTTCTGAAAAATGGGTATTAACTCTTCCAAGGAAGAGTTAAAAATCTAAATTTTGCTCATGTGAAGAAATCACATGGACAAATCTAATAACGTGATTTGTGCTATTATTAGACCTAAGTTTTTAATAGTGACTTATTTGTAATGTCATTTGTATTAGTGATAGATGAGATTCCACAGCTGTGAGTCATTTAGGCTGAGCAGAACTCTTCAGCATCTGCATGGTTGTCTTTAATGCGGCGGAGGGTTTTTGTTCCCTTCTCATCTGTTCTTGTCTGGAGCTGGCCTTGTTCCCCAGGGATTGCTGCCCTCTCCGTGTGCCGCTGCCCCGTGTTGACAGCCTGCGACTTCACTAACCTGCGCAGTCCAATATCGGGCTGCTCTTCCTCTGAAGATCCTATCATAGGACTCGGCAGTTTGGAAATTACTTTCCATTTAAAAATATAATCATCCTGTCACTTACGATGTTCTCATGTTCTAGTTCGGGTTCTGACTCTCTAACAGATTCAAAGATATCAGATGCAGACATTTCCTATTTCATACTGAGCTTCTGTATTTCATTTAATTTGCTTAAGGCAAAATATTTGTGCGGTTTGATTTGGAAACAGAATTTAATAATGATAAGGTGCTGGTGCACATTGCCTTCTGTCATAGTTTAGGAGAATGGATGGCAGTTGGCATCTATATGTGCACCCACACCTCGAGCCACACGTGCACATATGCATGCACACATATATGCATATATAGCCCCATGTGTGGGAGTTAAGGCTATATATGGGTGCTGTGTACTGGAATGAATCCCCCATGCTGCACACAGACTGGTCTCTTGCACACGAAGGCAGAAAGAGGCACTAATGTCTTGGACAAAAAGCAGAAGGACAAGGGGACAGAGAAGGGGAAAGAGTTTTCAGTAAATCCTGTAGCTGGTCCTGCTGGTGGGAGAGATGAGAAGAGCAATGGGACAGACAAGCCTGGAGGTGCCGACTGGGGAGGTGTTGGCTGTGCTGTGCCCAAGCAGAAAATAGGGATAAAAGGGTGGAACACAGAATGAAGAGAAAATACAGGTAAATGATCGCAGAAGAAGAGAAGCAGTATTACATGTTGGAGAAAAAATGTTAGGTGCTTTTGGTGTTTTTTTTTGTATTTTATTCGTTTGGAGCATTAGTATGGAGAATTTTGTGACAGAAGGGGCTGGAACTGGCTGAAATGCAGGGGACTGCTCTGGCCCACTTGTTTCCCCAGGGAGATGATTAATTGCAAAAGACCCTCAAATCCCAGAAATCCCACGTGCATCCATGTTTTTCAAGTTTAGCAGAGATTTCTGTCTCCTTTGAAAAGAGCAGAAAAAACGGCAGAAAAAGAGTATGAGTAACAGCCTGTTTGATTTTCATCTTCTGTGAAATGATTTTGTCCTCTTCATGATTGTTGGAAAACTTCAGTACAAATTATTTACAAATAGCAAAACAATCCTAATTGTTTTTGTAAGTGTCTGTACTAATAGCATTCTTACTTAGTAAAATGTATTAAACATGACCTGCAAAATAGCTAAATAATTTTACAGTGTTTTTTTGAGAGACGAATTATTCTGAAGCCCTCAAATTCTCCAGAATAAATCCCAAATTGTGTTGTTAGAAGGTAAAATGAGGGGAAAAAAAACAATCCTTATTTTTATGTGATGGCATCATAGCAAAAACAGAACATTTTTCATTCTAATGAGATGTATTTTTTTCCCCCCCCCAAGATGTTTGTGCCAATTTAACGTATGTAGCATGTGTATGTGAGGGGAAGAGAGGCCAACAGTGTAGGAGGAGGACTCAGAAGTGACCAACAACCCAGGGCCTGGTGCGAGCTGGCAGCTGGGTGATTCGGTCTTCAGCTGTCTTGATAAATGCGTACAGATTTTGAAAACTGGGTCATCAGTAGGACAGCATCTTTTTATTATGATTTACACTCTGAGTGTGTGAATAACAAAAATTTTTATGCATGCTGTGAATTATAGCCCTATTTTATTCATATTTTTCACTTTCTCCTTATATAAGCAAGCTCCTATTAACTCCAGGAAGATTTTGTTTGAATGAGGACTGAGGAGGGACTGCAGTATTTGGCCCTAAGGAGTAGATAAGCTAGCATGAATCATAAGAATTTGGAGACAATATATTTGAAAATAACTTCTCAAGCACATTACTACATATTGTGCATTACTAGGCGCCATGTGAATGTTGTTACCATATGGATGAACATGCTCTTTCTCCCATTCCCTGCCCTGTCATTCTTCAGAGCCTCCCTGGCTTTCTTGGCAGGTTGTTGTTGCGGAAATGCTATTGATGGGACTCCTCAGCCTATGCACCTTGAATCTAATGCTCTATCTGAAGAGTCTGGTATGGAGCTTTTGCTTTACCTGGAGACTGATTTTGAAGACAGCCCCTCTTGGCATATATATAAATCCTGACATTCTGCATAAAGGCCTCAATCTTCTTTCTCTTTGTTGTGGAGTTTATGATCAGCTGCAAAAGTCAACTCCCTCTCTTCCTGTCTCTAGAGTTTTTAGGGATTTGAAAATATGAGGAGCTGTTTTCTACTTAATTTTTTTCCTCCAGAAACTGAGCGGAGAGGAACTTGTCAGCCAGAAGTTGGTTCTGGCAGGGTCTGCAGATGTTGTTGGGCTATAGATATGGCCCAAAAATGGGGCACGGTGTAAAGCAGAGCTCTGGGATGCTCAAGAAGGAGGTCAGGAAGTTCCTCAGCTTGTGTGGTGCGTTCTGTGGTCAGGATGTTCTCCACGCTAAGGTGCAGGGTCCACAAACAGCTCCAGCAGAGCCTGGGTGCCTGGGATTTCTGGGCACTTGGACTGTTATGGGGTTTGTGGCCAAGCAGGTGTTCTCAGTCCTGACCCTGGGCTACTGAGCTGAGGAGAAAGCCAAATGAGAAATCTAATTGCATTTTAACTACCAGTTAAAATGTTCCTGCAGTTGATCTTTTCACTTTTTCTCAGACTAGTTTAAATGTTGATTCAGGTTGGTTGCAAAAATTCCTATACGAGTTAGGGTATGTGTGTATATGTCTGTATTTTAATATATGGAAGTATTCTTCCAAAGTATTCTTTCATATGAAATATGGAAGATTAGTGGGATTTTTTTTTGAACTCAAATAATTACAGTATAGATTTAGGGATCTGAATGGATTCTTTTTAATCCCAGTAGAGTTTTGTCACACATTAATTGGAAATACATTAAGAAGTGATTGGGAAGCAAAGTGTAAACAAAAGAAACGATTCATTTTGTATTGCCACAACTTAGAAATTCCTTTAAGAACAGGGAGTATTTCTGCATCGCAAATGCATGTGAGGAAAATGTTATTCTGATAAATTGTTTTTAAAGAAAAATTTCATCAAGAACTGAGGATCTAGATTATTGTTTGCCAATCAATATTGTGTATTTGTGTATCACTCAGTTGAATGGCTGTGCTGTTTTTCAGTAAATGCATCTTCTTAGATATTATCTAATATGCAGAGCAATGTATTAACAAAATCCTCAAACATTTTGCTTTGCTGTTTCTGATAGCAGCTATAGGTACTGTATCTGCCTAAATATAGCATGGACGTTGCTCTCTTTAAAATATGTATTTAAAGTTATGTTACTCAAGGGCAATAATAAAGGTGCTTGATTACAAGTTTCATTGGACAGGGTCATTTCTAGTGGTCCATATTTCTGATATAGATAAATTGTTTTCTTTTTCAAATATAATCAATCCTTTGCATACAGAAAGGTGTTCCATTAGGAATCCTGTAACTAATGGAATAATCTGATAAGATCCCATTGGAATTGCATTTAATTTTAGCTTTAAAATTCCAATGGAAATACCTATAGATGTGCAGAGGATTAAGGGCTCTTAAACTCTGGGGTCAATAAATATTGCACTCATGTTACAGATGAGGAAACTGAGGGAGTGAGAGGTTTAAAGGATAAATATTGTCAAGAAAATGTGGCAGAAAGTAATAGAAGACAAAGCCTCACTTTGCAGTTATACTGTATAAGAAAACAAACAATTTTCATGGTTTTCTGTGAATCAGGATTTATTTTTGCTTGAAAGATTCAGAAGTTGAGCAATTATACCCTTAATTGCAGCAATGGCTGTATCCCCTTAAAACCATAGATGCTCTGAGCTGTCTTTTTACGCGGTTTATTTTCTTCTCTTTCTTGTGTGACATTTTGGAAAAATGACTTTTGGAAAAACTGATAGTATTCATTCCATCTGTAGCTTCAGAGATGGAAAAGAGTTAACAGAAACACTAATAAATGCAACCTGACTAGGATTTGAACTCACAACCTTTGAAATATGAATTAGAAATTTATCTGGTAGCCTACACAATCTTTCATTAGCAGCCATGGGAATTTACAGGTGTTAAATTAGTTAGAGAAGCGCTCGGCTGTTCTGTGAATGCAATAAAAACATAATGAGAATTACAAGGAAATAAATTAATTCTGAAAAAAAACTAATAGAAGGGCAACAAAGTTCAAATAAAGCCTGCTCCCTAGTTTCTAACAAGATCTGTGAAATAACACCAGTATTAGGTTTAATATTGCGGTTTTTTTTTTTTTTTTTTTTACTCCACTTGTTGAAGCATTTTTACTAAATGCAAAATTTTCTGCCTTTTTGTCCCCTCTGTTTCCAAAAGCAATCTATTTCCTTACATTTTAAATCTTTGGGCCATAGTCTGCCTGTTGTGCTGCTGCTATGTTGGGTTGAGTTAGCTGTGTAAGGCGGCTGGCTGAGCGGTGCCGAGGAGCCGGGAGAGGCCCCTGTTGCCTGGGAGGACGGGAAGGGAAGGCGCCGCCTCCTCTGTGTTGGCTTTAGTTGCAGGTATAGACATCTCGAGTGAAAATACATTTCCAGTTGGTCTGTGCAAGCATAAAAATACATAACCAAATGTGCAGACGTTTTGCTGTCACCGTGTGAGCACTTCCAATGATCAGGTTCAGATCGTGTGTTGGTGGATTTGCGTTCTTCACAGCACTGGGGCTCCAGTGCTCGCTTTCTTCCATCCAGTTTGCGAAATAAAACTCCTGGATAAGGTATTTTTTGTGGAGCAATACAGCAGTGTCTCCATGAAGGGAGAATGAATGGACTTGTTAGAGGGATTTATACGTGCCAGCTCCGAGAACAGGCCCCTTGGGTCAGCAAATCCCCTTCCTCGGGACTGCATGGGCCATTTTGCTGCATTCCTCCCCGAAGTGTCTTCTCTGGTGTATTGCTGCTGAGGGGAACTGCCAAGCACAGATTTAATGAACAGAACAAATTATACTTCTCACTTAATGGAGAGTGTCAGTGGCACATAGGACCACAGAGCAGTCACTACTGAGATTAGCATAGAAATTTTTTTGGCCAAAAAATCAGGTCAATATATATATTCTTTCAATTACTGTGGTCTCCATATGCTTCCCATATGGAAACAAAAGGAGAACAGGATGGGATGGGAAAGCTCAGCACTGCCCATAGGCGCTGGAGAGATGTGGAAAAGAGACCTTGCTTCTGTAGTGAAGCTGATGTTCAATACTGCCTTTGCCTGTGTCAAGCTCTGGACATCGGAATATTGTCTGGGAGAAGAGAGGTGAACAGAGGGGCCCATCTGCACCAGAGCTCCTGAATCGTGAAGTGCGATATCTGTCGCTCAGCTGTGTGCAGCCTCTCTGCTCCTCAGCATAGGGAAATCCAGAAAAGAGAAAACAAGCCTCAAATAATCCGTGTTGGCTCCTAATAGGAGGAGCTGACATGTGGCTTTGTTTTTCCGTCTCTTGGTGAGGAGAGGTGGAGAATGCTTCAGGGTTGTGGTAACCTCCTTTTTGCTTTTCTTAGTCTCAATTGCTTCTTAAGTAGCTTTCAAGCAGGGAATACCTGTTAATTTCAAAATGGTATCCTTGCATATTCTTCTCAAATATTTAATCAACTAGATTAAAAATAAGTTACGTTTGGCTTTGCTAAATTTGTCTTGCAACTTTCTCCTCTCTGAGAGGTCTTGGCTGTCACTGACACTCCCGGGCTGAGCGAAGTTGGTGGCCTCTGCATTTCATGTTATTCATCTAGTTTCTTGGACATATAGAAAACTTCTATGTGTTAACCTGCTTATTTATTACCATTTATGTTGGCATCATCTTCTGTGGCATCTTCTGGTAAATGCAGTGAAATTAGGACATGTTGACTGAGAGCACTGCGTAAGGGAATGTCACTGTTAACCCTGACTTTGATTCTGTTGGTGATTGAAAATAAATTATAAGCCTTTCTGGCCTGTTAGGACATTTAGGAATGTATTATTAATATATATTTAAATATATAACGTATGTTGAACATAAATATTTTCAGCAGCTTTCACATTTGGAGAATATAGTTAGGAAAAAGGACATTATTCGAGTTTTCTAAATTAAGGGGGAAATGTACACAATTATAGTTCCCATTTTATTGGGTAGAATATACTGGTTTCATTTTTTACACCAATGAGATCGTGGCATTCAAATAATTAGAGTTCATTGGCTTTGCATGTAGAACATTTTTAATTTGGGGACTAAAGGCAGAGTTTCATTAATTTAGAGGGGAGCAGTGTGCACACACATTACCACATGGCTTTGTGCAGAAATAGGTATCTTAATTTTTAGGGAAAAATGCAGCTCATGAAGCGGGACAAGCACCTTATTCTGAGGGTACATTTTCCTCCTTGGATCCTGAATGGAGCTCCCTTGCACAGTGACCGTCCCCCTCCTCAGGACAGCGCTGCCCTCGCTCAGCCTCAGCCCGGCTCCCTGGAAAGCCTCTGTTTTCAGTGGTTCCTCTCAAACTTGCTTTCTCTCTCAAGCCTTCATTTAACTGCTCTATCTTGATGTAGTTTTGTGTACATTTTTTTTATAGCTAATATTCTTGCCCTTCACATACACAGCTTCATTTTTTGTCTTTTTGAAAGATTTTTCTCTTACACATTTTTCTGCCTCTTTCTCTTTCAAGGTCCTCACACCTGCTACCTTTATATGAGAGGACAGTAATTCACTTCCTTGTAATATTTCCTGACTCTTATTTACCTTGCTTTGTTTCTGAAGCACAACTGTGTTTTGATCCATGAGTAATTTTGTATATTTTCATTTATGCTCCTGAGGCAAAGAATTTCATTGGGGTAGTAATATTTTGAATGAGAAGTGCAGTCGTTAACCACCTGTTTTATGATGTTCACATAATATCATTTTTAGCCTCCTGTTTAATGCATTAGAAAACATTATTATGACATAAAAATAACATAAAAATACACCCAAACCAGAAGTATTTGCCCAACAAACAAGTAGCTTGTAACTGTGCTGCTTGGATTAAAGTTATGCAGAGCAAACCACTGGCAGTATTAGTAGAGACTCGACACTAGCTTTCAGGAAAAAAGTATAAATGCAGAGCTCAGTGTCTGAGCTCTCCAGTGATTTTAGAACATCCGAGTTCTACAGAGGTTCATAATATGATATTTCTAATAAGACTGCATCAAGGGCCAAAGAAATCCAGCCTGTTATTTGTGGCTTGTGCAGGCTGAACTCGCAGCGGTGAGTAGAGTTCTGCTGGAGTGAGAGATTTTGACTCATGTTTGGAGGACTCTGGCGTGTATCTTGAAAGGTAATTATAGTCTCCAATTTAGCAGTCCCTTACAGCATTTTGTAGCCGGTATAAAATTTTATTGTGCTGATTTGGAAGTAAATGACTAAAGGGAAAGAAAACAATAAAACAGACTTCTATTTCCTTCCACAATGTGAGAGTAATGAAAGAATATGAGAGATTGGGAAGGAAATGTAGCTCGATGTAGGGCATGGCAAATTCCATAGGCTTTTTCTGATTGGAATTGGGATGCACTGAAAATATCCTCGATGGCGTTTAACCTGTGAGATAGTGACCTGCCATGCCCAGCTCTGTGCCTGCTGGAAAACATCTTTGGGTTCCAGTGGCAGCCCAACGCTTACTGTAACTTGGGCTAGTTTAAGGATCTCATTTAAATACAGCAATTCTTTCCAAGCAAAAAGTGAATGTATGACATGCAGAACTGATGAATGGCCGTCCAAAAGTCCAATACTGCCTTTTTTTTCCTTTTCCTGGCAAATAGACCCTCTTTTTGCAAAGGCCAAGAAATTAATGAATGATTTTATTCTTCCCCCTTGCAGCCTGCACAGGGTAATTATGTATTATTAATAATGCAGCAGTACAAATGATATTAAATGAACTACATTTGTTAATGTAGATCTTATCCAACTGCTTTTTCCATCGGTGGACTGTTTCTCATCAGGGGGTACTAATTAGCTGTAATATGTAGAAAGATGGGACAGAAATCCAATCAGATAAATAGGATAGATTTGGAAAAATCCAGGAAAGAAGAAAACTAGTTAAGACTATGAATGTATTAAGAACGGAGATGAGAATTCAAGCTTTTTTTTTTCTTTTTTTTCTTTTGTCCCCCCACTTTTCATGGTCATTTAAAAGCCAGAAAGTACCAACTTTTGTTCTACAAGGGCTATAAAGCTCATAGATTGATTCATTTATCAAAGCTGTAATGCTGTTTTGTTTCGCAGTAATAAAGTGCATAGAAAAGCTATCAAAATCTTTGCTGTACTTGCTCTTGCATGTATTTAAACTAATGGGTTAATGAAAAATAGCGATCGTCTACCGCTGCTAGAAGTATTTGAAAATAAAATAATTCAGTTGCCTCCTGATAAAATTTACCTCTATTTGAATAATGATTTCTTACTTTTCACCATTATATTGCTGTACATTTTAAAATGTGCTAGCCCAATATATATGCGTGCATAACGCATGAAACTCATTGCCACTAAAGTCAATGGAAAAATTATCATAGACTTTGGTGTAGACTTTACAAAGCATAGCATTAAACCAAGGTGTTCTTTTTGGAGTTAATGTATATAGTTAAGAGCCAGTGCATTTCCATGTGAGACCAGCTTAATTGCATTTAAAAGCAGCACGGTTGCACTGTCTTCGCAAGATGGAAGTTAAAATCATCTCATTTGTTAAGAAGTTTGCTATGTGTTTACCCTGTTTCTTACTACCAGAGCCTGGTAGTTCTTGTGTGTTGTGGGACCACTACCACAGACTATGCATGGCCCAAATTCTAGCAAGCTGAATTGTCTGGTACATGTTTAAAGAAGATGAACTAGGGAACTTTATTCCCCTTGACATGCTGGAATTTGTTCTCTTTCCATAAAGACTCCCTATTTTTCACTGATGGTGTCTGTGATCATCAGTTGTGATCATCAGACGCTCTCCTGCTGTGGTCGCCTTGGCTGCACAGAGCGACAGGGGCTCGTCCTGCCCTTGCTCCCAAGCTCAGCCATGCGGCCGCCCAGGCCGGGAGCAGTGTGAGCTCCCCTCCGAGCAGCCAGGAACCGGTACCTTTAAAAACCCTTCACCCAAATATTCGGATTGAGAACTATTTACATTTTAATACAACTATTTCATGTAATTAAAGTAAACAGATAAACAGATCAATATGTTGAAACAGATGTATAAATATATAGATAGACATATTGCATGGAAACCTTGGTATTTCATCCAAATGAAATACTCTATTCCAAATATGCCCCGTAGGAGTTTTGCTCAAGGCTATGCTTAGGTATACTCAAAAATTCCCGATAGCTGGTCACGAGGGACAATATGTTCTCTTACAGATAATTGCTACTGGCAGCTAGAGACCTAGAGAATTTGATGTGCAATAATGTGACCTGACTATGTATTAAACTTTTTTGAAGGACATGTGTAAAGTAATTTTGTATGCTTCTCACACCACTAGGGTTTTTTTCATATTTCACTTGTATTAGTGTGCTTTATGCGAGTTCCCTCTGTATAGTATTTGTTAAGTTTCGTCCTAATAGTTGGCAAGCATTAAAGACATTGTGATTTCCATGTGTTTTCTCAAAACAAATGAGGTTTTGAAAGATAGGATGGTGAGGAGAATGGAAGAAGAATAAAGCTGAAGGGATTGGTAAGGAATATGTACGCTAAGTAGAATTATGTTATTGATGGGGAGGGAAATGGAAAAATGCAACCAACAATGCTTTACAGTTAAAAATATGAAATAAGTCATTCAGATGCTGCTTGCTTCCCTGCCTTTACTTTCAATCTTATCTTTGACTATATCTAGGTATAATGTGCATATATATCTAAGTATGTTACTGCGTTACCACTTAAGAATATATTCCAGTGCCACCTGATCTATGTCACCTTTGTTTCCTATTGAAAAATGTATAACAATTTTACACAATATCCTTTAAAACCAAATGTCAGAAGTCTGTTATTACACTTATGTTCTCTTTTTGTGGCATTTGGCTATGTTTGTTGTAGTATTCAGTATGATAATACTAAGCAATGATGTACAGTTTGAATTGACATAAACTGCCAGAGATTGAAAATGGAGTTTCCAAAGATAGAAGACCACCCTGAGACTTAAATATTTTTATATAGTTTAGAAAAGTTGCTGATAATATCTTGTTATCTGCAGATGTTAATAGGCACTGTGTGTGTGTTAGTGTAGAAGAAACAAGATAAAAGACTAATTATCTACCTGTATTATTGACTTTTTTGATTCTTGATATTTATATATTAAATCATATTTAGATCCAGTCAGTAAGTATTCATTGACATTTTCATTTTTGCTTTATCATTTTTTTACTACTTAATTTTACATGCCAGTAACAATGCTTTGTTCTTAAACTTGATAGTAATATTTTGATATATTATGGAGGCTTAATATGAAAGAAGAATGTTTGATATTGTTAATAAAAGTAATCATAGCTTATTCTTGTAAAAATATAATTATCATGGCATTGCAGATAATTTAGATAGTACTAGCTGGTATTTGTGGAAAATAACGGAAAGTAGAACATAGTAGCTACTGGAACAGATGCTGCTGCTCCTTGAACGTCTCCGATGGGGCTGGCTGAGCGGGTCTGTCACCTTCCTGGAGTAGTTGGCACAGGTACTTTGCTGGGTCCAGCCTTGTGTGGTGGAGCCAGCACAGGCCCAACCGCTGCACTGTGCGAGCCAGGCAGGTGGCATCAGGCAGTCAGCAAAGATGAGGGCAACAGCTGCAGGCTGTGGCCTTGGGCTCGGCAGCTCCTGCCTCAGCTGCAGGGCTCGGGCCTGGGGCAGGGCAGTCGGGGTGACTGCTGCAGAAACAACGTTGAACCTGTGGGCAGCGCAGCTCGTGCGTGAGGGAGTGCCGAAAAGCACGTGGGGCCTCTCAGGGAGCGGACAGCTGGGCAGCTTGCCTCTTGCTGTGACTGTTTGAACTCAGAATTCCCCCCTAGGCTAGAGGATTTAAAAACTGTTTTAATGGTATGTGAAAAGTCAGGTAAATGGGACACAAATACAAGTATACTAGTTATACCTGTATTCATCTTCCCAGAATGGGAAGAGCTGCTTGAATGGGGATGGCACCCATTGAGTCAGTGGTAGAAACCCAGGAGCACAAGGCAGCTCAGCACTTTGCAGAGTTAGCACAATCAGTTGCCCATAAGGAAAGCAGAGAGGAAATAGGTCTTAGTGCTATATATCTGTAAGGGAATTTGCATTCCAGCAGATACATATTGTTTCTCCTATGCATGTGCCCTTGCTGTTGTGTGACTAAGGCCCTGTGTTGGTTTAATTTCTTTCTCTACGTAAATCTTGGTTTTTTGGGTTTGTAACACCAAACAACTAATTGATTTCCATAGCTTTACTCTATTTTACTACTGCCCTGCAAAGTGCATAAAAATAGTCCTTTCTTCAAAAAATAAAATGAAAAAAATAGTGACATGTATGAAAGTTTCTCGCTTTCTAAAATTTTAAATACCACATGACAGTTCCAACCAATATAAGAAAAATTCCAAAGTATTTATGAAAAGACAATGCAAGTTGACATTGAGCTGAGGGAACTAGTAACCAAATAAAACATTTACATGCAGAGAAACAAATGGTGAAAATGACATGGTGCAATACGCAGTTATCCGCAAGACAACGATCTAGTTAGTGTGTGGATACCCACAAATTGTTCTAGAGCCCTATGGCTGTAGTTGGCTCTGGGAGCAAACTGCTGCCCTCCTTGTAAGCTAAGGGGACATTCCTCAGGCTTGGCCTTTCACAGCTGAGCTTAATTTGGCTTATCTGGGAGTTCCCCTCTGGGTGTAAATGACAAATGAGTAAACTAAGCAATAAAACAGAGCCCTGTAAAATCACCAAGCTCAGTGGTGAGAAAACTTGGCCTTTGGAGAAACAAAATAGAGTCTATAAAATACCTAAGAGCAAATAGTAATGTCTTCTTATCAGGCTGAGATGCCCCTATGTTGATGCCTTGCAGAGTCCAAGCTAATATCCAAAATATTAGCTGGCACTGTGTGTTATTTTAACTGTGGCAATGGTTTAATCACTTCAGCATGGGCTCTTATCTAGCTGTGGTTAAACTCTTATCTTTGTAAACATTTGGGTCTGATATTTCTAGCATGGAGAGCGTGAAGTCAATGGGAATCTTTCAATTAATATGAAGAGGCGGATCAATTATAGGAGCACAAGTTTTGGTCACGGGAAGGATAGACATCCCCTCTGACACACACCTTCCTGCTTACCCCCCTCCCTCCTGCCCCCAAAATAAGTCATAGAAATAAACTGATGTGAAGATCTCCATACATCAGTGGCAAAATCCAAGACTGCAGTGTTTTTAATGATGCTAATTTAAGACTCTACAGTCTTAAAGTGGAGTAAGACCACTACAATGAAAGGTCTGGCTCTCCAAAGCATTTTTGTCTTCTTGAGATATGAAACTGTTTTGAAATCCATGACAATACACCTTGTAAAACTACTAAAGAAAAAATTTGAAGAATCGCTAGGAAGTTTTCTTTTTTGACAAACGTACTGACATTGGTTTAAAATGGGGTAACGTTGTCTACTTGAAAATGAGGCAGTCCACTTTATATAAAAAGATAAATGAGAAGTTTCTGGTCTCGTAAGTGACCTCAAAATACTTGGACAAATCAAATGGATAAATTTACTGTGTAATTTTGTAATGACTTACATCAGTGATAGTCTGAGTTCATCCATGGTTATGCTTTTCTGTGATTTCAAAGGCAAATGCTGAGGTGTAAGTGTAGGTGGCGATTTTGAAATATTAAAAACAAATCTGCCGAGGATAAAAATCTCTACTTCTAAACACCAGTTAAAAACTACATAGTTACTGAATAATCATTTTTTCCAGTGAACAGTATCTTAATTTTTTGAAATAATGCACACTTAACATAGATTGCTATCTCTGAAGCAGATGTCTCCTTGACATGTGCATTCAAGCTGTTGGCAGTGACCTTGTAGGGCGAAGCGGTTTTGAAAATTAGTTTTTGTCTCCCAATCTGTGAAAATAATGCTGTAGTGAACATTTAATAAAAGTCATAGCTTCTGATAGAAGCTTATTTCAGCAAAGTAAACTATTAATTAAAATAACAAATGTCAGCTATTTCTCAGCTTGACAGTTAACACTACACAGCTTTTGCTTAGCATGATGTACAGGATGTATGGGAGGCACACCTATAATTCATTTTATCTGTGTATGGTTCACTTCTTATATTTAAATATAGTGATAAATTAACAAAAAATGCTGCAGTTTTACTAGTGGTGTGAGAGCTTGGGGAAAACCCATCTGGCGCATAAGAAGCGTATGCTAAAATGGGGGGGGGAATGGAAATAGGGAATTTCTGAAGGATTTAAGCTTTGCAAAGCCAAGGAGAAAATAGAGAAGCCTGGTGCTTGCCCTGTGCATGCCGCTCGTGGCACATGGAGAGCAGGGCTGAGCTCTTGCAGTGTGGTTACTGCTTAAAACAGCGCCTAGGGGGAAGGCAGCGGGATTAGGATTCTGGATTGGGTGCCCTGAGGAGGTAAAAGTGCTGCCTAGGGACTGAAAAAGAAGGTGCTGCAGCCCCGTGTTATAAGCTCGGGCAAACGGTCGCTGGATCTTGCTACAGACTTGCACAGCCCTTAGGGGTTGAGTGCAGCGTTGCTCCCTCTCAGGTGATACCACCAAACAGTGTGGGAAGAAGCAATGCCATTCATGTCTCACCTTGTCTGTAGCTTTGCAAAGGAGACAGAATAGATGCTTTACATAGGTTGTACGTGATGCTGTGGGCATTTCTGTGGATGCTGTCTGCCTGTGTTATGCTGGCGACTGGTACAAAAGCCTAGGTAATGAGCATCTGAGGTCCTACTTTTCCTTCTTGGCTTGCATCTGAGCAGCCTTGTTAAGCCTGTGAGAGATACAGGGCGTCAGTCAGCTCTCTTTTGTGAGCTCAGCTCGAGGTGTCTGAGCACTTCTAATTCTAACTAGAGGCATCACTCATTCGTATGCTGAGAACCTCTCGTCCTCTTCTGTAGGAATCCCAGAACTAGATTGCACTCTTTGAAACTTTGTCCTTAACCTCTCTGCCACAGGTTTCATGCCAACAAGGTCTATGTAACACTTTTTTTCTCTCTGGCTGGTTTCTGAAATAAAGATAGTGAATCATTTGATATTCCTGTAGTGTTAACTGCCCCTCGTAGCTGAGAAAGCAAATCATGGAGACAGGTGAAAGGCCAACAGCCAATGTAAATAAGGTGAAGAATTCAGAAAACTGTAAGCACAGGTCCAAAAGGAGTCAGGAAGCTTATGAACCCTCATCTCTCAAGTCAGCGTTTTAGAAAGTTTGGCAGTCAGTGAGTAGGAAGCTTAGAAATCAATAGGAATGTGTAAGTTTATTTCAAGAGCTGAGAGCACTCATTTGACTAGGAGACTACTTTCCTTTTGGGGTACAGTTAAGAAAAAGTAGTTTTATTTAAATAGTGAAGCAAACAAATAGTTGCTTCTGTCTCTGATTTTTTTTTTATTAATCCTGTACTCTGGTAGAATGGTTATATTAAGGGGAAGGAGGTGCCTTATAAGAACCTATAGTTGAAATTCTGGTAGCATAGCTCTGAAGTTTTTTTCTTAAAAGCAGTGACTGTGAAGGGAACAAACTATTCTTCACTAATTTTGTCTCTTTTTCATGGAGGGCAGCTGACTCCTTCCAGAAACTGTAAATGATTTGCTATGCTGTCTGAACAACATCAAATTCAAAACTGACCAGTTAAATCTAGTTTTTTAAAAACGTGATTCTAAGAATAAGTTCTTTCCTATTGCTAAGTCAGTGAATCATCAAGAAAACGGATCTCAAAGATCTCGAGTTAGATGTTAATTGCAAGGCAACCCATAAAAAAACCCTAGTGCATCACTCAGAATGGCTTCGGTTAGACAAAAATGTCTTGTACTGAGTGAGGAGCGTTAAAGACCTCAAATGAAGAACAACTTCCATAACATGGCTTTATTGACAGAGAAATGATGATAATATTTCAGTTTTGGTATGCTCTGGTTCTCGTGCCATGCTCTACATTGGAGCAGAGTCATTGACAAAGAACAGTCCCTTTACCATTAGCTTACTTATGTTCTTCCTCTCCTCCTTGAGTTTGAGCTCTTAAGCAAAGTACCGGATAGTTGGCATTTATTTTAAAAAATAGTGCAGTGAGTAAAAAAAACAAATCTTTTAGTCATTCAAAATGACTTTTATTGCTCTAAAACCTTGCTTAGACTCATTAGTGAGCTTGAGTAAAGAAATAAATCTGTCTGTAATCAATGTAGCTGGTAACCTACATGCTTCACACTGCATAGCGCAGCATTGCCTGCGGAGGAGCAACGGGAAGGAATCCTTGTGTCAGCTGGAAGACTGCAGAGCAATTCAGCAAGAAGCAGCCAGGAGCAGTATAGAGTAGATGGGAAAACTTGTTTGGCAAATGTGGTCCACGTTTTCACTGGGGCATTTCTTGCAGACTTGGCCACTAGGAAGGGAATGACACAAAGCTCCAGAGACAACGAATACAGGCAGTATCTGGGAACTCATTGCCAAGAGATGTATCTGTTGAGACAGCTGCATCCTGATAGTTGCATTCATCTGGATAGAAATTATCATTTCAGTAATTCATTTCTCCAGGAAAGCCCTTTTTTAGGGGAATATTTATTCCTCTGTAGTAGACTTGCTGGGTTTGAGAGAAGCATTTCTTACAAGGTAAGCAACCTGTGAAACCTGCGCTTAGCAAGTAATTTTATTTAAAAAATGGATTTATTTAATTTTACTTGACAAGTGCATTTACAGAGAAAAGATAAGAGTTATGGTATGGCTGGATGATTCCAAGATACCTTGTCTTCACAAATTGCTACATGTCAGTCGAGCAGCAGGAACCAACTGTGCACGTCCTCCTAACCACTGCATGGAGAACCAAGTTGGGCTGCATTAAGCTCATTGAGAAACTCAGAGAAAGTAGGAGAAGACAGGCCATGGTATTTTGTGTGCCAAGTGCTTACACATGATTAGATGTTTTGCAATAGGTGACTTCAAGTGACCATAGCTCAATGGCTTGTTGCACACCACTTGTGGAGAGGAAGACCTGGAAGAGAGAGAGCCTTGGAGCCAGAATGAGGCCTGGTCGTGTCTGAGGCAGCTGTTGCAGTGTTGTGTGCTGGTTTTACTGAGAAAATAGGATTCTTGTACTTGGAAATTCATTGTACAGTGGTGTCTTGCTGATCAGATTGTTTTATAAAAGGACCTTGCAATATTTTCTGAAAAGAGAAAAAGCACTGACCATATAAAAGCATTGAGGTGATGAGCAGCAAGCAGTAACTGTAATACAGATGTACATAAAACTGCTTTTGCTCTGCCCTTGCATCAATATATGCATGTCAGAAGGTCAAATAAAATAAGAACTGGTTCCAGCATGTGTTTGACATCAACAGAGTAAGGCTCTTTGTGTTATTTTCTTCACAGGTTTTAGGTACTGAGCTAATAATGGCTATTACAGTACCTGTTTTCACTTGGTATGTTAAATTACCTTTGCTATTAGGGAGGACAGGGCTCATATTTGATTTGCCTTTCAGGGAGTTCTTCCTGCCCTCTCAGCACTGGAATTTTGGGTGCTTCTAAAGAGTGAATTTTTTGGCATGGCTTTGTTTCCCCACCTTTTCATGTGGGTGAAGGATGAATGAATGCATCTCATCAGCTTTATCCTCAATTCTGCCTATGACTGGCCTATAAGGTCAACAGTTCTAGCTAAGCAGAATCTCCAAATATTTCTGCTGTGATTTACGGAATGAAAATTTGGATTTGTTGTAAATTCTTGATTCTAAAACCTTGGTCCTTTCTAGAACGGTATTATAGTCAGAACACAAATTGGTGGCAAAATCTTTTTAAGAATAAAGCTGGTATTGCAGGAAAAATATACTGCTAAAAAATCAGGGGAAAAAAAATCTTGTAATTTGTTGATTTTTGAAGGAAAAAATAGAATTTATTGTGTCATAGATTTTTTGGAGAGGCAGTATCAGTAGCACTTAGCTGCTGATTTAAAAAGTAAAAAATCATATTCCATTTTCTCTCATTGATATTGGTTAAATAAATAAACAAAAACAACCAAGGAAACAAAAACTAAGCCTGACTTGTAATGCAGCTGCATGGAGTCCTAATGCAAGTGGACTTTTGTAATGATAAAAAAAGGGATAAAAATAGGGTTCATTTTTGCAACCATTTCTCTTCTGTTTTAGAACATATTTTGAGGATGTCATCACAAATTCTAATTAATTTTTAAATATATAAAGTGACCTGAGATGCTTATACAGAGGCTGCTCAGTTTGTGAAATAGCTCTCTCCCTAAAAAGTAATGACTTTCTGTGGTCAGCATACATTTACTTCACAGCTTCTCATAGATTTTCCCTGCTCTATGATTAAATATTTCCAGCTACTGGATGAATCAGTACTTCATTAAATGAATAGCTTATCTTGACAATGACTAGTCCTACTCCATGAATATATAAAAACCTGATAATTGGCTGTATTTACTGGTATTTTTCTAGTGAAGTTTAATTCATCTTCTATAGATATTGATTTCAAATAGTACACACGTATTGACTGAAATATAAGTTCTCTCTACTCTGCAGCCATGGCTTTGCCCATTAGAAATAATAATAGTGAATCTAGGCAAAATACACTATTTGAAATGAAGCTGACATTACTTGGTTTCAGACAAATTTACTTGCAACTTCACTTACCACATGTGGTATTTGTAGACAGACTGTCTGAGAAGAGACATGCAACTTTTCCCTGCGAGGGTAATATCAGCATGATTTTGTTCATCTTCCTGTAAATGCACCAAAGTCAGCTATTAATGGACTTAATTATAAAAGGCACTGGTGGTTTGTATTTCTCATTATACAGTAGCAGTAAGAATACTGTATTTTGATCATCCAGAGGCAATTTAGAGCCTGGGTGATGCCATAGCAGAATGATGAATCAAAACTCTGTTTCTTTTTCTTGTTTAAATGGGACTATCTCCTGAATGCATCTTGGAAATCTTATTAATTTTTCTCATAAACCCTATCAAAAATGCAATTGATAACTTTTGCTAAATGATTAAGCATAAAACATTTTTTATTATGTCAGGCATGAGTGCATATCTGGCTAGTTTTATTGCATGGTAGGAGGGTGTAGTTAAATGGCAGGATGACGTAGGTTTGTGAGTTGGGTAGAGTGAAGCAGAGTAATTTGTAATTTGTCTCCTTGTTTGTGATATGCTCTCTTTAAATTTTCAGTGAAGCAGAGTATAATTGCCTCCATTGGATTAATCTACAATTTTAAGAGTGCTCTTTTGTTTCTTCGAAAATTACTAAGCATTAATTTGTGTCAAGCATGAGTTATGGGGTCTAGCTGGATGGGCCTGTTCATATACTCTCTTTTGTGCCTTTGTCCAGGGGCAGGTTTCTTGGGAAGGCTTTTGTTAATGGCCTTGTTGCCTGTCTCCAACAGGGCATTCCCTCCTTCCATTAAATGTGAGAGGGCAGGTGAGACCTCCAAGCCATCTAGTCTCATCTGAAAAGTGGTATTTTGGGGAGCACCTTCTGAGAGGTTCTTCAGGGTGCCTCTCTCTGTGCATCTTAGCTGGTACTCAGATGAGCTGCAAATAGCTGCTATTAGTTGCCACCTCTGGGAAGAGCGAGAAGGAGATCCATGCCAACAGCTGCTCCTGGTCTCAGCAGAGATTTATGTAGCTATTGGTATCTGAGAAGCATTAGGAAGCAGCTCCATAAATTGCTTCTAAGCTTTGATTTGGTTTCCATTTAAACAGTGCTAGAGACCTTGGTGAGTAGGCCATTTCAGCTCTGCTTTGAAAGGATACCAAGGATTTTAAGAGTGGACAGACTGGAAAGCTTAACATAACATCTACCATCAAAGTGTTGGTGAGGAAAAAAAATAAAGACATCTTTGACAGTCTTAGTTTTTTAGCATTCCATTTGGATACAGAGTCATTACTGAAAGTCTGTTATCAAGTGACTTTCAACTGCTCAAGAATTACCTCTAACTTGGATTTGCCCTAACATGAGACCTTGATGTTGAATGTCCCGGTAATTGACATCTGAGCTGCTTGACCAGAAGGGATTAAACCCATAGCTTTGGTTGGCAGAGGATGATAGCTCGTGAACCAGTCATTCTTTTTACTAGTGCATTAATTCCCCTAAAAACTGAACAATCTCATCTGATTCTGCAGCCTATGATAATCGGCTTGAGTTTTAAAAAAAAAAAAAAAGTTTTAACTATTTAAACTGTTCTTTTACAGTGAGTAAGAATAACGAGGTTAAGGAGAGCGAACTCTTGGCCGCTTTGCGGATGGGGAGCCAGGTCCAGTGTCGCGAATCCCACCACTGAAACGGTTCTGCAGCCTCACGTGGCTCCGGAGGCGTTTGATTCAGCGCTGACCCAGCTGACCTGGCTTAGCTTCAGTGAGCTGGGGGATCAGAGTTGGACATGGTATGGCTGCAGGCATATTGAACATCATTATTTTGCTATCAGAGCACTTAATATTTTGTGCACCAGCTTCTAAATGAAGCATTTATCATGGGGAAGCTGGTGTGCTTCAAGAGATGACGGGGCCCAATTTTGTCCTACCTCGGGCAAAAATCCTATTTGTTGTAGTATAGTTTTACCTAAGGACCCTGGACTTTTATGTCTGCTGAATAATGAACTATTTGAACTTTGGACGTGTTGGCCACTTTCCTTTCTTGGATGTCCCATTTGTTCAATGTATTCCTTAAGCCACAGGATTTTTGCCATGTGTTAAAAAAACTAATGGCCTGATTTTCTGTTGCAGTACAGTCCCTTATACTGTGTGTGTGGTGGTTTTATTCATCTGTTTTTAAACAGAAGAATTTCCCCTAAAGCTTGTCAATATTCGCCCTGTGTTGAAGGTAATGTTTCCAGGGCACAGATGTTTCCCACAATCAGAGGATTGGAGGACTACGAGCATTTTTTTTCCCCTTCAGTTATTGGAGAGGGACAAGATATCAGATCTGAAGTCAATAGGCATTGGACTAGTGGGAGAGTCTAGGGACGGTAGTTAAAGAAACATTGATTTTTATGTTCAAAATATTTGTATACAGGATGGATTTCTGCATTTGTCCTTTGCTATTGCATTGACAAGAACAACAACAAAAACCAGTCAAACAGGGAAAAAAAACCTCCACAAATATCCACAACTGCTTGTTTTTCATTGAGCAAAATTGTATATCACTCACAAATATTTGCCGCCTCTCTTGCTTGACCTTGTCCCAAGATATTTACATTTTGGAACCTATTAAAATTTTCTTGTGTTGGAGTTTGAAGTATTTGGCAATGAAAGAGGTTTTGTTGACATATCAAATATTACTTTTTGTTTTAACTTGCTTATCACACTGCATGCTGCATGGAAATGAGAAACATTGCAAAAAGTTGACTTCACTCTTATTTCAAGGTGGGATGTATATTTAAATGTGGAAAGGAATAAATTGCCAAGGTTCAGGATGCTGTGTCTAGCATACCTGAGCAAAATAATAAGCCCTTTCCTACACAGATTTGAAAGACATCTGTGTTTCTTTTTCAACCTTCCTTGCCAAAAGAAGAAAAAATTAAAACCCAGCAGACCCAAGTGTAAATCAAGGCATGGATATTCCAAAGGAAGAGGGCATTTTGATATGGCCAGTTCAGCCTCCTGCTAGCCCTTGACAGGTACCACAGACACTCGGTATAAAATTTCAAAATTGACCCCTTATATTAACAGGGCCTCCTAGATTGATGCTAAATCTCCCGGATTCCTCTCTGTTAGGGTGGCTCCTTTTTCTTTCAAGTAGGGCCAGCTGCATTCCTGGGCTCTTCAGAGTCCCTTCTGCCCCATTTTTACTCCTGCCTGGTAAGATATTAAATTGCTATGAATTCATCTAAAACAATAATTTGGAATTCCAGTGTAAAGTGATAACATAAAAATAGGGCAACTGAAAGCCAGGTTCCCAGTTGGAAACTGGGGAAAGCTGGAGGAGCAGGAGCAGTTAATCCGAGGTCACTAATAGCTACAAGACTGTAATAACAGCAATAATAAACACCTATCACCAACCCCAGTGAATGCTTCTATAATCCTGTTGACCTCACAGCCAACTATCATTTATTGCTTATCTGAATTATGAAGGCTGCTAGAGACCCTAAGCAGGGCTGGGACTGCTCTTGTGTTTGGCCAACACACATGTAGTTAGTGGCAGTTCCTGCCTTCAGCAACTCATTTTCTAAATGACCAAAGAAAGGCTCTTCAGCCCAGTTTTATTAAAAGTGTGAGGCATGAAATCCCCATAGGTGGCATTCATGCCATTAAACTTTCATCTCCTCTAGTCTCCATGGTAGTTCTTCCTATTTTATATACTTCTTCAGGCTAGGTAAAGTGCTGAAGACCCACACGTACAAATTCCGTGGCTGCTGCATCTTCGTTGCTTGTAATGGTGAGTATCTCTTGGGCTCTTACTCCTCCCTTTGTAAAGCATATGCTGTCCTTGTATTTCTTTTGGGATACTTTTTGTTAGATCTCATTATGTGCTGAAGTTGCTTACTGTCCCTCATTTGGTGTTCTAGTACATCTTATCTTAGTGCTTTAGCTATGTAAAGTTCTGCATTTCAACATCTAAAAAGTCTTTAACAGAAATTAAACTAAAAGCTTAATAAACCATAGTAAGCAAAGCAAAGAAGCATGTTAATCTTGTGCTTTTTCAGAGGGGGAATGTGACATTTCAGGCATAAGATATGATTTTTCAGAGCTTTTTCAGTACTTCAATCTCCTGTCTATAAAAACGAGGATAATTTACTTATTCCTACCTACTTAAGGAGCACGTTCTGTGGCTCAGGCTTACTCCTCCATGCTGAGCAGAAGCACCAACAGCAACGTGGACTCCTACTGTGCAGAACCTGTTAGAACGTCACGGGATAAGGATTGCTGAGCAGAATCAAGCTGTTTGATGTGCGTGTCCTGTTTAGAGGTTCTGCATGATGGCTTGTATGGGGATAAAGGAAGCATAAATAACAGTTGCTTGAGCATCTGTTTTAATTTCCCCTTTTTTATCTGTCTTCGAGTGAGCAATTTCTTAATACCAAGGCTGGAGGCAGAGGGAAAGGAATATGAAGATGAAAGATGCTATGGGGAAGGGGAGAGCAATTTGAGTTCTGTAGGTTTGGGATAAAGTTTTTAAAGTGGTTCAGGGATTGGGAAAGAGGAAGGGTGGGAATAGGTGTAATTTAGATTACAGGACTTCCAGGTGGGATAAAGATTCGAGACAGACCCTTGAGGCTCACTAGCGTTGCTGGGAGGGTATGTGAGCAGATAGGCAGGTGGAATATAGATGCTCTTTTAGAGCAGAACAGTCCATTAGCAAAGGAGTTGTGGAGTCAGTAATGGAACCACAAAGGTCAGGTGCAGTGCAAGCCATCCGCCTTCAAAGGATCTCTGTGTGATCAGTGTTGGGGTAAGAGCATGAATAAACCAACAAAAGAGCTGCCTACTGTGATGGCCTTGTCCTTTACACGGTTCCCACAGGACACCTCAAAGGGCAGGGAACTTGGCTTCAGGGAGGCTGCTCCAGCTATTATAGGAGCTCTTTGGAGCTCGGTGGCGGCAGACGAGGACACAGACCTGTTAAATAGCTCATTAATGGCTTTCTGGCACTGCACTGCGATTGAGAGCTGCTGCTCTCCAGCCTTGCCTGCGTGGCAGTCCAGGATTTATCCAGAATGATGTTGACTCCTTCCTTTTACTTGTTTTCCATCTTTTCTGAATATAATTGGGGAATTAGTTAAAATATGTAAGCCTGGGAAATAATTGGTTACTTGCTTTGCTAGAAGAGAAAATTTTCAGTGAAGCAAACTAGCATGCTGCTCCTTGGACACAATGCTGTTGTGTTTTGGTGGTTTAAACAGGAATGTAACATCCATTGTGGAAGCTGATCCAAATCACTTGGTGCTTTGATAGTTGTTTTGTGCATTGTTTTTCCTATTAATACAGTAAAATTGTGTGGTTTATCATTAGCAGCAGACTATATATTTATTTAAAAATCAACATACTACAAAAGTAGTCATATGTCAGTGCTCATGCTCCTCATGCTCTGAATAGCTTTACATTGACTTTATTCCACAAAATATAACTGGTGTGTAAGCATCTAAATGATAATGAGAAGTGAGTTTTTTCTTAATAGTAAAACAAAGTTCTAAAAGTAATTCAGGTATGCAGAAGGCCCAATGTGGTCACTCTTTTGTAGTCAGGAAGATCTTTTGAGGTTAGGGAGTGCAGCATCATGTATAAAATAAAGAGGAGAGAGGAAGGAAAGAGAGATCTACCCAGGGAGGGAAAACAAGCTAGGATGGGAGGGAGGGGAAGAATCTGGGACAAAGATGGGAAGGAAAAACCCTAATACAAAAGATTAGGGAGTGGTTTTTGAGCTGGATGTAAGCCAATAAAGTCATCCATGATGACAGAAATAGTAAAAATATTAGTAAAGGGAGTTTAGTGCCTAGAAAAGAAATAACATAGCAGATAAATATAACTTCCTGGAATTTGAATATTTCTGATTCAAGAAAAGATTTTGAATGACAAGACGAAACCCCATTTTTGGGACTTTTAAGAGTAATTTGAAGCAGGGGCAGAAGACTGCAGGAAACAATCAAGACACACTGTAGGAGATGACCTAATAAGCTCTGTCATCTCCAGCCTTGACTTTATATTACTTAATTTGATTCATAACAGTGGCGGAAGGAGACATTTATTTGTCATACAAAAAGTAACCTTTTAAGCATCAAGTGAGAAGTTTATTGCAGGAATTCTCCAACAGTTCTTTTGAAGGAGGACACAGGAGTGCACTTGGTGGTGTTGACACATTTATTGACAAAAAGGGTAGATTCTCCTTCTTCTCTGTATCCCACCATTTCCTCTCATAGATTAGTCTCGTCTGCACAGTTGTAGTCAAGGGCTTAGCCCTGTGTGTTGAAAGTCCTTGTGAAGTTTAAATCCGCCCGTATTGGGTGGCACTTGTGGAGAACTGCAGTTTCTTACTATCATGTGGACACTAGTGAATGTGCAGTCATGTATTTGGTGCAGTGCAGCTCTGGTTAGCGCCACCAGTGGCCTTCATGTGAAGGCACCACTGTGTTGTGCCTGGGAGGTAGCTCTGAGCAAGGACCCAAATTCCAGATGGGAGCTGTGTCTCGGGCTCTGCTGCTATGGCTCTTCATAGGGGCAGAGGAGAAGTTGCTTCCTCTCACCTTCCACTTTTTTTTTTTTTTTTTTTTCCATTATAGCACTGTAGAATTAAATCAAAAAGAAAAAGACTTCCTCTCAATTTTTAAGGTCATGGCCAAACGCAAAGTAAAAGTCCTTCTAGCTATGGTTTAAAGGCCCAAGGTTCTTTCTGCATAACAGAAAATGCAGTTATATTAGGATGGAAAGTTTAGCTGAGGAAAATATTAAAGATTGAATTAATTATTTAGACAGCTGTGTAGGTATTCATTATCTTTTATTTCAATTTTTAATTATTAGCCTTTATACTTAATAAAAAAAGGATAAAGGTTTTATCTGCAGAAATGTTGGTCCCTATAAATACCATTTAAGTTGGAGGACATGGATAATTAGTATGTTTCAGTAAAGCAATGAAATTTATATGAAGTAGCTACACTATGATACCCTATTACAATCATATTACAAAAATATTTACTCTGTCTTTGAAAAACAGTGTGCAGTGTTTTCCAACATTTTGATTTAGTCTTTTTTACTTTGATTTCTTCTCAGAGTTGGTAAAAATCATGCCAAGCTTTTTGTGTTTCTCTGCCTCCAGAGGAATTTAGAAAGCCAGTCTCCTTAGATTAGGTAGAGGGAGGAATAATATGTTTTTCCTCACATAAAATAGAAAATAAATGCAGTATGGCTGCTGGTATCAGTCAGCTTATAGGAGTACTTTATTTTTACCATTGTGAACTTTACAGAGATATCACTGTGCATGAGTAATGTGCATACTTGAGTGGCATGTGTCTATTTGAGCCAGCAGGATGACTTCTGTAGTTTCTTACAGAGCAGATAAATAGCCTTAAAAGCTCCAACCTGTCATTTTTTTCCTGTGTTTCTGCTTTGGAATGAACATCAGAAATGGTCCAGGCATTCTCGCACTACAGGACCTCGTTTGTGATTTGTTCTCAAAAGTGACATAAGCTATGCTTACATTCAGTGTTAATGTCGCTTTACGTAGCATTTCGTTATAGGTTTAGGGGATTCTAGTAAGCGCTATATGCAGTTTCATATGCTCTTCCAACAATAAACAGTCTTGCAAATTCTGACTTTTCGCCATGTTTAAGCATGTCTTTCCCAGCCTAAACTTAATCATGAGTTCGTTGGCTACTCAGGCTGCAGCTCTTTCCGCTGTGCCCTTTGCCATGAGCGGGGCTGGTGTGGGATGGGCCTGCGCTCACCAGGGCCTTCCCGCCGTGCAGAGCCAGGCAGCTCCCTGAGCCCGGCCGTGTGTCCCTGAGCCGCCAAGGCCACCAAGCTCCGCTGCACCCGGAGCTCTCTGGTGTCCGGTTGGTCTCGTAGGTGACAGTCCTGTATGTTGGCACTTAGGGAGGGGACTAAAGGACTTGAGGAGGGCGCAGAGTGGACTGAGCGCGTGGCAATGGCTGCTTAATCCCAGGGGTAATTTAAATTGCCTGATCCATGAGGTGTATCCGTGCTGTGCTCTAATGTTCTTCCATTGTGATTCCTCAGCCTTTCAATGACAAATATTCTTCATTATTTACCCAATTTTGCTTGTTGCTGAACTCAGTGGCATTAAATGAGCATAGGAGTACCTGTAAACTTTATTTATATTGAATTTAAATAGGCTTGTTTTTAAATACATTTATTTAGGTATTTAAAGAGTGTTTACTATTTGCAAATATATTTCTCCTGCGAAACTGACCAAATTTACAACTTTCAGCACCCACTGCTACTCTTCTGAGCTAACCAGGAAACCTGCTGTGAAAGCGGCGGGAATTTGGGCAGCTCTGCAGCCTGTCAAAGTTTGCAGCATCTTGGTGTGTCCCAGCTTCCGAGAGTGTCCGTGTCCGTGTGTGTGCTTCCAGGCTACAGCTTAATTTAGATGAGAAACCTGGAGCAGTTTAACATTCCCAGTACAATTTCTTTTGTTCAGAACGTCTTGAAAGGCCTTGGCCAGGCCTCTGCTGGGCTGGCTCTTGCTGTTTAGATCCATCTGTTGGCCTCCTGCCTCCCACGACGCTCTAGGCATGTGCTATATTACTAGCTGGGTAAAATATGTGCTGGTATTTTACCCGTGCTGGAGGATTCTAAGCAGCTGTAAGGATCATTGTGTGATGAATGAGGATGGGAATCATTTATTTTTTCCAATCAGGAATTGGAGATCCAAAAGTCTTCCTACGAGTTTTCCATAAGCACTGCCATTGTAGCATGCTGCTTCTCTTAAAAATAAGAGTTATACTGTGGCATGATTATGAGAGTGAAACATTTCATGACAAATCAATTATTTTAGAAATCTCTGGAAACAAATCCATGAGCCTTGTGTCGCTGATCTTTTAAAGGTCCAGCAGCATGATTTCTGTTTTAGCCTGATGATGGGAGCAAGCTGTTGAATTTAAGGCAGCGGATGAATCCCTGCAGACTTGAGTTTTGCTTTATGGGAGGAGAGGTGGTAGGATCCCAGTGTTAAGGACTGTCTCTCTATTTTTCCAAGGATTAGAGTCCTGGATAATGTCTCAGTGGCCTTGTAACTGTGTGTTCTGTCAAATGACTCAAAATTAGTATGTCTAGGGTATGGAAATGAAGACCTCTCCTGAAAATGCCTCATGTATACCTTTATTATTGTCAGAAATGTTTGCAAGTTTCATTTTTTTAAAAAAAGTCTCTGTATAAATTGCTCTGCATCACCTGAGTTGCTGCTTATTCTCTGCCTTTGAAATGCACTTAGATAGTTTTACTTCTGTGTATAATTTGAGTGACGCACTTCAATAGTGCTTGCTGCCTGCTTTGTAATTCCTTGCTGCAGGTGGCTTGGACTTTAAATTGCATTAGCCTTTTTATTTGAAGATAATCTTTTTGAGCAAATAGAAACAACATTCACCAGTGTGGCCCTCTATTTAAACCGACAGATTCCTAGACAGCTTTTCCTGTGCTCCAGTGTAGGCCCCATTAGAAGCATTTCATTATATTACGTCTCTCTCAGGTGCTTGGCCATTATGTAGGTTGACTACCTGTAACTGATCCACATGATTCAAGCTGTGGGCTTAAGTAGATAATGCATTTATGTTAAGCACACCAGAATGTCAGTTGATGCAAGTTTATATAGCTCTCCTGAAATCAATAGTGCTGGGCCAGTTTGCACCCTTTGATGATGGGGCCATAATAATATAATGTAACTAAGGAGATAACACAGTGAAAAGGAGGCGTGATACTGATTCAGCTGTGGCTGGAGGGCTGCTGAGCGCATCGTGTCTAATATTCGCCTAATGGTTGATATCTGTTTCATAGGACCCAGTTTTTAAATCTCTGCTATAAGTAGAATTAATCAAGTTACTTTTCCAGTATTAGGAGGATTTATTTATTAATTCAAAATCTTTACCAAAGCACACTAGATACTTTCAGAGCAAGATTAACTCCTGGGGAACATGGCTGAGCTTTGCCCACTTGTCTGTTGAGGGTCTGGCACCAAGGCTCTCTGTTTTATGACTGAAATTGAAAAACTAATTTTATGAATGCTCTTTGAAAGAGCCCAAAAATGTCTGAATTGAGGTTTTTTTTTGATTGAATAGGCCTTCTCAAAGTGTGATTCAGGATAAAGTGCAGCTGTTTTACATTGTGGAAAGAATGTGTTTTGTTTCTTGATGGGTCTGTAAAATAGCTTACCTTTTGATCCATCTGTAATTGCAAAGATGCTCTCTCGCACCCATAGTGTAAATCAAAATTGCTTTGATGAAACTGTAATTATTAGGAATAAAATGGATATGAGAGTGGAATAACAAGTTTCACTTCTGAATCTATAAAGAGTCATAATACATTTTTCTAATTATACTACATTCATATTTCTCCCCTCTTCTAAAAATTAACTAAAGTGGCCATTTTCTTTTTCAGGTAATGTCTTACAGCGCTGTGATATAAAATGCAGATAATATTTTCTCTTACATGATTAGATTTTAAATCATTTTAAAACTTTTTCATTTCTCCATGTAAATTAAAAAACTCAAATTATTAAATTCTATCTTTTGGCTCATGTTCACTTCTAGTTTAATGTCAGTCAAAAAGAAGATTTAATTTTCTTGCTTTTGTTCTTAGCACCTGCTTATACTGAAGCTAATGCTTTTATTTTATGATCTAGTGTCTTGGCTACAATGTATGTGTATTGCTATACACAAGCACTTAGGCAAATTGCTACCAGCATGAGCACATGCATGGTCCAGGCTTGCATGCAGACAGCTGGATGAAAGTCCTAGCCATGCCATCTATGATTGCTCAGATACGTCTTATTTTCATAATTTATTCTGTAAGTCTTTTTCCTAAAGTTACAGTAGAGTGAAGTGCCAATTCTCTAAGTTTACTGATGCCACTACTCTAATATTTTTCCCTTTTAATATTGAGCAAGAAATTGCAGTATATAAAATAGAATTTTTGAAAATAAAATGTGACCTATGAGTAATTTTTATTTTTAAATTGAAATTTAAAATTCAGTTAAAATTCAAGATATGTATTTTTCTAATCTTTGGCAAATGTGAACAGACAACCCTGTCTTTTATATTCAAAGACACTTGCATATGTGCTTCATTAAGGAAAGCATATGGGGATGCATTGGCGCCTTGCAGTGTTCTCAGTTTAAGGATGGCATAAGGTTGTGCAACTTGGAGAGCAGGGCCTTACCCTTCAGTCATATTTCCCCTTGCTTTGTGGAGAGGAAAGCCTTCCTGATTTCTTAATTCTGCTTTCCTCAGCTCAGCATGCAAGGAGAAGAGCTACCACTTCCCCCTTCTTTATGCTCACCTGATCAGAAGGCTAACTAGAAATGGAGTAGCTGCCTGCCCTTCACTTTTCCTATCCAGCAATGTAAATCCAACTGCAGTAAGTTTCTGGAGGGTGTTTCATCCTAATTACTTGCAGTAGCCTTATTAGCTATAGTATCAAAATTGAGACTAAAGATCAGAAATTCCACCGTGTGCTCTCTTTACCTGCTAAGGTGATTGTCTCCTTTCATGTAAAACAAAACAAAATAGCTAACAGCTTAACTTTTGTTCATTATTCTTGGTACTTATTTCCATGTATAGTGTACCTTTCCCCATAGTTACACTAATAATAGAGGGACCTGGGAGTCCTGGTTGACAGCAAGTTAACCATGAGTCACCAGTGTGCCCTCGTGGCCAAGAAGGCCAAT
>JAUBOD010001108.1:1602701-1613264 GCA_032353885.1 Nothura maculosa | reverse complement strand
AGGTGTGCCCGCCAGAGCGGGAAGGTTGGACTAGATGATCTCTAGAGGTCCCTTCCAACCTTGTAGATTCTGTGATAATAATAATAACAATAATACTAATGATAATGAAGTTTGGATGGACATATGGGTGGAATGACAGTGGAATAGGCAAGGAAACTGAACGGAATGCTTTACTGGCCCTGGCACTCAATTTACCTCATCTGCATAGCGCATCTACGGCCCTGAAATTTCACTTAACGTTGTCTAGTTGCTGAACTTAAGTCTCCTGGGAGCTGTTTGGATGCATTTCGTGTGTGTGTGTGTGTGTGTGTGTGCGTGTGTGTGTGTAATGGTAAAATGTCAGAATTATCCACACAATCAGAAAAAGCACAGCATTTGTATAAATTTTATAAAATGGTCTTTTATAAATACTACCTGTTAACATGTTCTACCTTGACAAAAAGAAGATGATTCTCTTTTCTCACACCCTGGGAAGCAGAACAAGAATAGTAACTACAAAAACATCTTCACACTTTAAATACTTCCAAACAATCGTGTATAACAACTGGTGTTATGGCATATCAAACCAAGCTGGGGTGATCCCCTTGCCTTGGTTTGATATACTTTCAGCTACTTTAAAGGCTCTTGAGATCAGGACCCCTGCAGAGTCTTTGAAGTTTGTGTTTTTCTTTCACTAGAAAGTGAAGTCTTGGCTTTCAATGGCAGCTCAGCAAATTTCTCATCAATATTTAAAGTGTCAAGTGTACCTCTGTTAGAGGTACCAATCGCGGATCAAAGAGTCCAGCGCAGAGGTGCTGCCTTGCCTTCAAAGGTCTCCACAGTTGAGCTCTCCCTTTTGTTGGGAGAGAACTTTTCTTTTTAGCATGCATTGCTGGCATGAGGCTTAAACATGTTGTTTGACAACTGTGGAGAATTTAAATGTTTTGTTAGCAGAGCCCGTGAGGATGATGCTGTAGTTCTAAAGAGACTTTCATGCTTGCTAAAGACTGCCTGGTGAAGGCTTTTGCTTACAGGTTCCATCTATCTTCAGCTGACCAAAATGCTTTACATTTAGTGGTAGCAATGCATACCTTTTAAGAAAGACAAGAAAAAATTGTGACAGGTGAAAATTTAGTAGCATGTACAAATAAGCTGTTGTAGGATGGTGTGCATTTGGACTTCCCTCTATAAGGATTTAGGACACTTCTTCTCTGCTTTTATAGCTTTATTCCACTCATGTAAGGAAGAAGATGGCCATGAAATCAGATTCCTTCATTACTCTTCTATTGACACTGTATAGTAACAGGGTATTAAATAGAATACTGAATGACTGAAGTGATGGCTTCAGAGAACCGTCTTTGTTTTTTCAAAGGAAAAAAAAAAGGAAATTTGGATTAGACATGTTTCATGATTTTGTGAAAAAAGATTGATAAGTGATGGATTGATGAAAAAGATGGATTGATAGGAAAGATGGATTACTGTTTTAGGATGTAAAGTATCTTGATTTTATGAGCTGTCACTTGGTCCCTTCAGAGTTCCCCGAGAGAGGGACAGTGAGGTCTAAAAGTTGTGAGGGTGTTTTTGTCGTGTTTTTGATCTTTTTTGTTTTGTTTTGTTTTTTAAACCTAGAAGGCTGAGTTTTACTATGTACTTGAAAAAATGCTTATAGATAGATCTGTCTGCTCTCACACTGTTGGGAATTCCGTCACTTGGTGTTCTGGGTCATGGCAGATAAACTACCAATTCTCATTTTATTTATTTTTAGAAACATTTTATCTGGGATCTGTGTCTTGATGAAGAGCAAGTGAAGAGGGCAGAATTTTGCTCTTGACCTAGCGATGCAATACGTAATGTTGCAATAAGCTTTTAATAAGCACTTTGAAAATAGGCTTTCAAAGTGATATTGGCTAACGCTTAGTTCTTCTGTTGCTTTTCGTTTGTGCCAGAGATGTTCACTGACTTTGTTTAATGAATGTGGCAAGGCTATAATTAAAATTGGCAGTGGAAGTGCTGGCCCGCTGCCCTGGGCTGCACACCGTTTATATTCTATCAAAACCGTTGCATTGGCTGCATGCCCGGGAGTAGCCAGAAGTGATTCTGCTCGTGACCACACCTCGCACTTGGAAAAGGGTTATATGTGAGTTGACAGCACAGCATAAAAGTTCCCTAAATTCATTTCCATTGCGAAGAGGCTCTACTTCTGTAAGAAAAATGTTCCCTTCTGATTTGAACAGATCTAGCAGAGGAGATACCAACACCACTAGTGCAGCCCTGCTACTTTATTTTATCTGGCATTTGTAATCTGTTCTTTCTAAAAGACATCTGTCTTTCAGCTTCGAGCTCTGGGATTGTTGCACGCTCTCTGCTTGGCTGAAGTAGGCAGAGGTATCCTGTGACTGGTGGCTCCCGGAATTTTTGCTCTCTGGCTATGTTGAAATGAATGTAATTACTTTGTGCCCCTCTTTGTGCTCTGCTCTCTAGCACTGAGCTAGTCCATTCATCATCTATGTGTTTTTGTGTATCACATTGGTGTGTAAAGTTTCATGTTCAATAACAATGTGACCAAAATTTGGTCTCTGGGGGGACCAAGTGTGGGCACATGTGCAATGAGGATTCTCCATTTTCAAATGTATTCTGAGAACTGACAATTAGCAAATCCAGACTCCTTCCATTGAACTCTGCTAAATCTTTATTAAGTGATAAGTGTCAAGTAATTTCATTAAACTTCAGTGATAATTTTACCTATGACTGAGGTCAGAGCTAGTTAGCCATTTAGGTCATAACACTTAATAGAGATAAAATATTAGTTTTTATAATTTTCTCTGTGATGTTGTGTATGTTTTGTGACATGCCATCAGTAAAAGGAAGCTCTACAAAGGGCTCTCAGATTTAGGTTTTCTCTCTGTGCTGGTTAAGAGTATCTCAGTGTAGTAGGTGCTCTCACATTTCCTTAAATCACTTCTAGAATGTAGTACATTTTCTTGACGCTATCATCTCCTCTTGAATTTCTCCCAGCTCAGAATGGAAATATTTTTGAGCCTTTTCATGTTGCTTAGATTTGTATTTAACTATTCTACTGTCTTAATCTATTCCCATAGTAATGCTATTGTTAGAATGAATTTGTTGCTAATGTATTTTGAAACGTTCTTATTGTCCTTAATTGTGCTGGCCATTGATTTCTCGTTGGTTTTAGCCTCTAGCATTCTTGCAGTCAGCTGGCTCCTAATTTATATTAATTACTATCAGTCTTCCCTGCATGGTTCCAATCTTTTTTCATATACTTGCATTTACTTTTGCTCTAAGTCTTTTTCCTCTAAATCCCTGATCATGGGTTTTATGATGTTTAATACAACGTTCTTAAACCCCTAGAAGTTATCCTCTCTTCAGATTTAAAAAGCGTTTTCAATCATAGTTTGTTCCATTCTCATTAGAATTTTCAGCCTGAACATTTCATATGTAGTGTTCAGCTCCTGGTCAATAATATAGTCTGTATCTTTGTATAAGGAAAGATTTTTGGAATGAGCATTCTGTATGTCCCTCTTATAAAGGTCTGTAGATATGATCAGCAGTATTTTAAAATGACTGAAGGTTTCAGTGAGATGTGGATGAGTAGTATTCTTAAGAAAAGTATCATTCATTTTGTTGTCTGCTTGTCAGTTTTTCATACTCAAATAATTCAATGATTGTCTTCACAAAAATCTGAACGTACTTCATGTTTAAATTCTCTTGATTGAGATGAGCTTAAAATCCTTAGGGAGTTATGCTAGTCTCAACCTGTGACAGCATATGCTTTAGAAAAGGTCAATTCATGAAAGAACAGGGCATTTCTTACATAAAATATGAAATTCAGAGAGAATTTCTAACACTCTTCTTTCTCCAAAAGGGCAGTCCAGCCTTTTTCATGAAACACTGTGGAAAGGTACGTGGTCTCTGCTCATTGGGAAGATGCTTCAGGCCCTTTTCAGAGCGGCTACTTGACTATGATGGCTGGCTGGGTAAATGCAGCAGCAGCAGCACACTGAACAACTGCACAGCGACATGTGGCACTGCAAGAAAAAGGAGTATAAGATAAAAATGATTATGAAAAGATGCTTTGAATTAAAAAAATAACTAAACTCACCTTTTTAATTGAAAGTGGACAGCATTTCCAAAAATGTTCTAACTAGTATGTTGATTATACTCGTTTCAGATGCTTACAGTTTTGACTGATGTTCTTTGATGGAGGGAGGAAAAAATATAAAATGCTTCATTTAAAAAAAAAAAAAAGACCAATTACAAAATTTCTTGAATACAGAGTTTTCTGTATTAGTAGAGATTTATCTTTGGTCTATCTCCAGCAATTTATCCACCAAACTCAGTTTCCTATATGCTATTTTTACGTACTTATGTGAGTCTTTATAGAGCGAAATCAGAAATGCTACTGTAGTGCCAACCTTGAGCTGTGTTTTGTATCTATGTAACAAAGCCCTGATAGCTTCTGGTTCTTTTCATTTTTCACTCTACCTATCAAATATCCGATGTAGAATATTTTATTAACACCAAGGTCATTGCCTACTTCACTTTATAAAAGGTTAAAATAGAACTATTGAGAAGTCTTTGCAGTGATTTCTTATTATCTATGTAGAAATATGTCTTAAAATTTAAAAAAAAAAACAAAAAACAAACAAAACTCAAGCTTGTTTCTATACCTCCTATTTTGCTTTGATATTTCTTACGGAAAACATCTTGCACAATGAAGTGTTAGTGGATTTCTTGATTAAGAGGAAGCTAACGAATAAAAAATTTGAGAACTCACTAGGGAACATGCATTTGAGGGAGGGAAGTCTTCCATACTTCTAAGCTGTTCTTTACTTTGTCTGTTAGTCCTATACTAAAGTTTTGTTACCTTAATAATCAATAACTCCGCAGGAGGTCCTAATGGATAGAAGTCACCTGAATCTCATCTCCAGCTGAAGTGGCTGGAAACTATCATAGGTCTTCAGACTGCAATGAAAGGAACATCAAACTGGAAGATAAAGGGTAGCAAAATCTATTAGCAATAAATTGCTAACTTGCAAGTAATAAGTCTTTCTATAAGTGTGTGTCTTTCAGGAACAAGAAGGATCTTCCATTGAAGTATGAATTTACGTTTATAATCCCTAGGTCTTAAGTAACAGTCAAAGATAGCATGGTGGTAGAAACACAAATGCATTCAAAGCTTCACAGCTTAATACCTTTCTTTCCCTTCTCTCCTCTTTCTTGTCCATCATTTCTTCCGTCTGTCTTGGGAGAAAAAAATATCATGGAATTTAAACACAGGAAGCTAATATAAAAATCCTTTCATGCAAAGAAACAGTGCATCTGTCTCTACATTGTTTCTATTCATGGCTGGCTAGTTTTACATCTTCTGATCAGTGACTGGCACTGCGTCCAGTAAAGCAGTTACTTGTGCGAGCGGCAGAGGAGTGTCGGCAGGTCCTGCGTTATTGATTTTCTGCTTGTACATGCTCGTTGCCCTGTCAGTCACGGGGCTGAAATGCAAGATGGCTGTCGATAAGCAAAAGGACGGAGCGCCCCCAGATGCAACAAAAATAATTCAGAAGCTTCAGGCACGCACAGAAAACAGCACATTCCTTAAGAAGCCAATCTGATAACCGCTCGCAAAGAGCAGCGGCACAATCTGGGTACTTTGTAACTCTCATTTTTGGTTAATGTTGATTGAATCTGTTGGTTAGATGCATATGAAGATGCATATGAAAAATTGACGAGTCTGATATGCAAAGTATACTGGATTGAACAGAAAGCTCAAGAATTATGTGGAAAATGATTCTCTTGTCAAGGCACGTTGTCCGAAACAGGCTGCCATATTAAGTGGTTACAAAGGTGATCGTTTTCCTTCTCATTCCCTTCACCACATATTTAAGTGGATCATTATTCAAATTAGCTAATGCAAGGTATTTTTCTTATGTTTTAGGATCTTCTCCTTCCACAGGCAACAAGATACAGTGCTGATGATATCTGCTGTCAGTGAATTCCATTTAAAAGTATTAAAAACTAATTCCAAGCATTACAAAATGAAAATAAAAACTGTAAATATTATTAATTAGGTTACTGACAGGCTGTGAGATAACAGTTAAGTTTCCCATTGCATCGAGAAGATGAGCTATGAGATTACTTGTTCATCTTGCCACAAAACTCAAGTACACCAGTACCTGAGTCGATTTGAGACAAGCCAGGCTGGATAGCAGCAGCAGTCTATCTGTGACAGCACTAAGCTGAGCACAGCCTAATTGTTTTTGCTAAGAAGCAGCATACATTAGCCTATATAGAACTTACTGTGTCATGTTTAGACAACTTTGGATGCCCAAGCTGATTCCCACAGATACCAGATGCCAGGTCAGGTGTCCCTCTATGACACTGGAGCGTGTTGTGCTCGTGGCCCATGTCGGTTAATCTCCTTCCTGCAGCCTGAGAATGTAGGTGAGGATTGCTCAGAGAAAACTCAGATGAAATGGTAGTAATGTTTAAAATGTGGGAGCTTCTACTCTTTTCCCTGTGTCAGTAACTAATCTTGTGCTTGGATAAAAGCAGCGTGCAGAGAGTAGGGAGTTTCCTTTTGATAACTGTTAGCAAGAATCCCCACTTGATGTGCTTAAGGGCATTCTTCAACAAATTCCCAATTCATGTATTAAAATTTGTGAAAAACAGCAGGGAGGCTTCACCAGGAGGGACTTGAACTGACTGTTGGTACAGACAGAAGAGCTGCCCTGAGGGAGGTAATGCAAGTTGCTGTCACATAACTTTATGACCCTTGATAATAGTTACACTTTGCATGATAAATGCAAGGGCAATCAACCAACTTGCTGTAGGATGTGTGCAGATCACCCCAAGGATAAGAGAAAGTATTTTCCCCTGCAGTAAACACAGGATATTTGGGATATCTTTCTTTCATGCCACCAACCCTGTGTCATTCGGTGGAGGGAAGGGGTCCAGGGTACCCCTGGAGAATGGAAAAATGCAGAGTTAGCAGCACTGGAAAATAAATCCTATGAGACTTTGTATGAACTTTTTGCCATGCCTTTCATTGGTTTTAGTTTGATACTTAAAGAGCCATTTGGAAGATTTTTCCAAAGTGTTTACTAGCAGGATTTCAGGCAAAGTTGAGCCAACTTGGTGCATTTGGGCTGGTAATCGCTGCTGAACAGACACTGGCAGTTTCTGAACGGCTCCACTTCGGTCCCTTTGGGTTGGGGCTTTTGGGCTGCAGCTCAGGTCTGCTTCGTATGCACAGCACTGCCGTGTGTGTGGGCAGTTGTTTCTATCAACTCCCTTCAGGTTAGTCCACTGAAGAGTGAAAATGATGGGCAGGGTTCAGACTGCCAAAAGCTGTTTATTTTATTTTTTTTTAATTGTTCCTCCTCATTTCAGTTCTTGTTCCGTAACACTAAGGCTCCTGTTTTCTTGTGGAGGCAGTACTGGCTGCTGAGGTTGGAATAGAGTTTGCTGCAATGAGACTTATTTTTTTGTGGATTATTTGAATTTTCCTATTAAAATCATAGAAGCTGAATCTCATTTCTTCCATTGTCTTCCCTTTGACTCTGTGTGAATAAGGTGAGCATATTTTGGATATGGAGAATGGCAGTTAAATCTAGCATACAATAAATTCTATTTTTTTTTTAGCAATTTCTCTACTGTCAGGGAAGGTGCAACGTAGTTTGTAGACTTCTATCATTACATACACCGTTGCTTCTAGATTTCCTGCAGTAAAGCTTAGCATCTGTTTTGTGATTTGATGAATGGCTTTGATCTGTTATTTTAATTGCTTCCTGGTAAGACACTAATGACCTTTTTGTTCTACTAAACATTGTTTTGCTTAGTTGTAAATTAAATTTAACTAAACACTTGGAGCTCTATTACTTGTTTCTGTTTGATGACTGGTCAGGCAATGTGCTAACTCCATATGCAAACACTTCTGGAATCATCATATCTTTGGCTGCATGAAAGGAAAAAGTTCTGTTAATGTCCTAAATAAATAATAGGCCATATGGATAGACTTCATTTTCATGTAATTAAGAGGTATGTGACTGGGATCCAGTTACTGGATAAAAGAGTTATATCCATGTCTTATCACTTATTAGTTTCTTTAAAAATAGACAATTTAAACCTTTTTTTAACCTTTCAAAGTTGCTGAAGAGGGAGGAGCTAATCCAAATGTTTTCGCATTAATGTTTGACTAGGTCCCAAGTAGTAAATTTGTTTTCTTTGTTTGATTTTTTGAACTCTGTTGAATGGTTCACATAATTAATAAAAAGATATGAGGTAAAAAGAGGAGGGCAAGTCCAAAGGAATAAAGAAATCTCCAAACAGCTGAACCAGTGAGTCCCATTTGTCATGGTTTGTAGCATGATTATGTAACGTGGGCGAAGATTCTGTTACGGCTAAGAGAGATTTTTCTAGCACTTGCAATGTGAGCTAGGAAGGCACCTGATGGGCAACACGTCTGCGTCATCATCTTGCACTGCTATTGCTTTTCTCAAAGCTGAAGTGAAGTTGTGGAGACCCTCTAGGGATGAAGACTCACAGACTTTACTGTTTATAATATGTTTTGTTCTATCTCCTATGAATAAGCCATCCAGATGTCCAGTTTAGGTGGTGCTGTTTGATGATAAGTTTAAACAGATCCTAGTCTGGGCAGCATATGCTGCCCTTATTGCCAGCTGTAGGTTTTTTTTCTCTTCTGTAGTGCCATTCTGCTCATTATCATGCAGTGAGGAGTGAGGTAGACTGGTAAAATATCTAATGAAAAACTAACTCCACATGTGAGAGATACTCAGTTATACAAATGTCTAACCTGTTTCATAGCCTGGTGGGCACTGATGCAGATTAGGCAGGGGACCAGAGATCAGTTGAAATTGATGATCAAACCACACCCTTAAAATCTGAAAAGTCAAAAGTAACCTGAGCTACCCAGGGAGAGCATCTGCTCTGAGAATTCACACTGATACCAGGTCTCTTGGAGGAGTGCATTACAAGAGTCTGTTGCCCTTCAGTACAAGTGCTGACTGCAATTTTGCTGCAAGAGTAATCAGAGGTTCAGAAGGCATAAGCAACATCTGAGAAGGACAGTTCATCCAGTTTAGAAGCTTTGTCTTTGGCCTAGCAGATTTTTGTAGAATGAAACTGGATTCCTGCCACTGCATCAGGGAGCATAAAATCCCATTTATGGAGAAAAATGGTGCATAATATAAGATTAAAAAGGTGCTATGTTAATACAAGGATATCCAGGAGTTTCCTTAGTGCCAGTGGGGAAAATGATCTTGAGCAATAATATCAATGTTCACCTGCCATGGCTGCTTTTCCTAATAGATCTTGCATAAAACTGCCCAGTGTCACAAATTTCATTCGTCTCAAGGGGAGGAGACTTTCTGAGTAGATTAACTGCTGTTGCAGTTTGTCTGACAGAACTGGCTGGGTTGCACCTAACTCGATTTGAAATTCGTGTTTATTGTATAACCTCTTCCACCAGTTTGTTCTCCCTCTTGAGGCTCTACTTTCACCTTTCATTTACTGCCTTGCTTCACATGAATGGCAGCAACTCTTTTTATTGAAGAGTAAATGACATTTTTCCTTGCAAAATGTGTCATGTTTATCTGCAATAGCCTCCACTATACTTATAGAAGACTATGAACTCAGCCAAATTCTATTATTTTTCAGATGTCTTCAAACAAAAACAACCCACAAGCTATGCTATGTATTTCTATAGCAAGACCAACAAGGGACTTTCATTGTGGGCTGTTTATTTTGCAGACTTCACAGCAGAAGTTGTCACATGGACTGAAAGGTGAGTAGCAGCCTCAAAGGAAGCTGCTTGGTCTCTGGGACCTATGGGGCTACCTGTTCCTGAGGTTCATAATTAACACTTCTTCTGGCAACCTCACTGAAGTGGTTCACAGAGCAAATATCTGAATTGGCATTCTCTTGAGATCTCCAGTGCTTCTTCTGCCAAAGAGGAAAAACAGGTTAATGCTGCAGCATTGCAAAAGATGTAGTGTGAGCTGGTATCTGAAGAGGAGGTGCTGCGAATTTAGCAGTTGGCTGGTTGGTAAACTCAGACAACATTAATGTGGCTCCAGGGAGAAAATAAGAGTTAAGTACAAACTCGTACTGGCTGAAAGTGAGAGAATATTCAGCTCTGTTCAGTAGCTAAGAGAATGCATGCAATTTATGGACATTCTGACCACGTTACAGTTCAGGGAAGGAGGTTATTTAATGGAGGGGAAAAAAATGAGGGCTATAAGACTGAATATTTGGCTAAATACTGCAACTATCATGATTTGTTTGAAGGGCCAGAAACATAGTAAAAATTTCTCAAGATGCTAGCACGCTGTTCTTACACAGCTGGTGAAGTTTAAAGCAAGTTATTTGGTAACACTGTAAATTAATGTTAAATAAATTTCTTCCTTTTTTTTGCTGTTTTTCAGAGTTAGTTTCCCTTTGCCTATTGATACATTAATTGTCATTCAATTGTCATTCAATTATAGTAGTTGGCAGAGTGCTTACTTCCCTGGGTATTTTTATGTTGAAGGTAATGTGAAGCATTTCTGC
>JAUBOD010001108.1:1569760-1600948 GCA_032353885.1 Nothura maculosa | reverse complement strand
TCTGAAGTAACTGTGGTGGAAATTCATCGTTGTTGACAAGTTTCCATTGAAAACTTTCTGTTTTGTTACAATATTATGGAATAGTAGGTGCCTTCCTGACCTTGGGGTCAATGGAAGGAAGTTGGTGGAGCCTGTTCCTGCTGGGCAGTTGAATGCCGGTATGTTTCTCAGGTGCCTTCACACTATTTCTTTCAGTAATCTCAGAAGGGCATCTCCTAAGTGGAAGGGAATGAACCTGATATGCTCCACAAACTGCGCTTCATCTGTGCAAATAACCTCGTTATGTTTTTCATGTTCTAATTTGGCCCTGAGCTCAAGCAGATAGCTACCCTAAGCATACAAAATAGTGTTTACTTGGCATCAGCCCTACTGACATCAACAGTCAGGTGAACTACCTTTGCTTGCAGAGGGGGAGGTTCCCAAAAGTGGAACCAATAAAGCTCTTTCCAGTGTTGCACAGTTTAAGGAAAAATCCTATCATTGTCCCACTTCTGGACTGCTGCATACTGAATATCACTTTTTGGATTCATCTTTTGTTGGTCAGCTGTGCAGTCAGCTGTGCTGTCGTGGCCCTGGGGGAAGGAAGCCTAGGATAAGTGAGCTGCAGCGCCTTTCAGCAGTTGCAGTACTGAGCGGTGAGCTGGACAGCAGTGGGACAAGAAGGTTGTGAGTCCTTTTAAAAGGACAGGAGAACTAAAGATCTAAGTTGCTGAACTGATTCTGATTTTTGTTGTTGGTAAATGTAAAAAATCAGAGGGATCTGGATTACACAGTTACTGGGGTATAATCTTAACTATGTTTAAAAGCAGTGTTGATCAGTTGTCAAATCAAATCCCTCTTTCTAGTTATGGATCTTATTACACTATGGTTATTACACTGTCATGGTACTGATTCCTCAAGAAGAACAAAAGAACTACAAAACCCACAAAAAATCTGTTTTTGTTTGTCTTCCTTCGCCAAACCCTCTGACTCTCCAAAAAGACAGCTGAACTGATTTTTCTGTAATTAAAATATAAATCCCATTTGGAAAGAGCTCTTATTTGCTAAGTTTTAGCCAGGAAGACATTTTTATAATGGAGTTTTAATTGTAAACCTCTGAAAACAGAACTGTATAATATGGTTGCTGACAATACTCTCACAACAGAGCAGTCAATGTGGTGCTGTACTAGATGCTGTATGATTCAGGTTTCTCTCCCTCTGCCTTCTCCCTCAAGTCTGAAGACCAAAGCAGAAATAGCCCTTCTTTGCATTTTGCTGTAGGGCGCAATATATTAACAAAACTGTCTTATGTAAAGACTTGAAACTTTGCAGAGCTATTGGAATAAAGCATGCTTAAAAAAATGGATTTACTGTGTCTGAATGCTAACCTAATCAATCCAGTATGGCTGTTTCATATAGTTAAGCCCATTACAACTTTGTCTGACCTCTTTCATCTTTGCTGAGGATATAGAGTACCATTAATGTTACCAGCTGCATTGTTTTCTTCTAATATCAACAACACAGAAAAAAAAAAATGCTTCTCTTGTTTTCCACTTAGATGGTTCTAATATTGCCAAACAAATGTGAAGCAGGCTTTCACAATAATAGTATTTTCCCAAATGCCCTGTTAATTTTCAGTAAACTAAAATAAAATGTGTTATTGTTTATTAAGACAGTGTGACCCATATGGATTCCAGATGATAAAAGTTTCAATAAAATGCTGCAATTAGATGCAAGTAAGTTTTCTTTCAATGGTTATATGTTGCTTGGGATAAGAATGGTCACTTGCCTTTGTCAGCAATTGGATTTGCTTGCAATGATGATGGTTCTTTTCATTTATGCATCATTTTTCACTTAAAACTATCCATGGAGTCTTGAGTCATCTGAGAATGACTTGAATATTCGCCTTGTAGGCGCATAGCTGTGCATTGTGCTCCAGCCTGTGCATTCTGGCTTTGTAGTCAGGGGTTTATAGGCTATGGCTTCTGGGGAAGTGTGTCTGACACATGGCTCCCAAGGAGGACCTGACAGCTGCCCAGTGTCCATTTCGTACGGGCTGTATCACAGTCTACTGGTGGCTTGGACTTCAATAACTACATTTTCCTGTGCATCAAGTACCGACTTACTGCCAAGAGCTTTCCTCTCAATATATTTCTTATGTTGTATCACATATTTGTCCTTTTTGCAAGAATTTACTGTCTAAGGTGTACACATCACCTTTTAATTGGCTGAGGTGCTGTGGTTAATATTTTCAGAGGGAGTGATGTTTCTGGATCATGGACTTTGCTCAGTTTTACCTTTGGAATAGGATGAGTACATGACGCTCTGATTTGGATGCTATTATGACCTTTGTCTGATTTTTGAAAGCTGTTGATGCAAAAGCAGTTTTATTAGTTAGTTTAATGGAGGTTACTGGGTACTAGTTATTAATTTGCAATACAAATCAGTGGAGTCTGCTTTTTAGTCCCAATATTAAAATTGTTATCCATATTTTAATTCCTAATATCTTATTATTTGCCCTTTATTTAAATGAGATATAAGCGTTTTGGGCTGACAGTAGCCTTAAGGGGACTGACCAATTTTTCTTTTAATTCTACCTTAATTACCCCCGAAAGGAATTTCACAATGGTGTTCATACTACATGTTCATTAGTTGCATATAAGCTTAAATAAATAAATAATCTGCATGCTACTACCTCCCAAATGTGGAGAAGAGTTGCTGTTCTTCCTGTAAATGTCCAAGGAACTTTTCTGAAGGAAAATTCACACTCAGTCAAGTAAAACTATTCTTACAACTACTTATAAAAGTTGAACTTAGAGAAGGAAGTGATTATTACATGCTCAGAAACCCATATACATGTGAAACAAATATGCTGTCAAAATGAGCAATGTATACCAGCGACTGAAAGGGCTAACAGACTCCCAAATTAAATAACTTTACTAATGTGACTGTACAGAGGACTAAAGAACAGTAGGTGGTTGTGTTCGTTACCTAGTAATTCAGATAGAAAAAAGAGTATATTTGCAATCTTATTATTTTATATTACTTAGAAATAATTGAAAAAATATATATAGATAGATTTTAATATACATTACTAGGGCATTCTAACCTTGGTGTAATAACTGATAAGAACCTAACTCAGTTGAGTATCTCAGTCCTGTACCTCAGTACCTCAGTCAAGATAACAGCAGTCTTCTGGACTGACCTATAGCAAAAAATCAGGATAAGAGCAGTCATCTGGACTGATCTATAGCACAGGCTGATGGAGTTTTCTGAAACAAGATGTCAGTTACTCCACCATCTGATGAACTTCACAGCAAAGGAACTAAGAGAGAGGGTAGAAAACTAGAGCCTGGAAACTGGGCCTTGTGTTGGAGGCAGGTGTGTTTCTGAAGAAGCATCTCCCTGTGAGTTACAGATCAGCTCCCGGGTCAAGAGGCCAGTGCGGGGCATGGAAATAAAACCTAAAAGAAGAGACGTTCTTTTATTCTCTCTAAGACAACATTAGTAGATAACAAAATACAGATCTGATAGCTCTTCTTTAAAAGACCTTCAAAGGGAGGAGATGTTAAAGGAAAGAAGACAAACCACAAAAGCCAAAACCACAAGAGTTCTGAAAAAAGTGCTTCAGAGGAAACCTTAATATGTATAATTTATATTAAAGAGAAAAGAAGCTGTAAATGACTTTATAGTGTAGAAGAAATCAGTACATGCTAAAGATGTATCTAGAATGGGTGACTGGCGGCTGAAGGCAGACAGATGTGAAAGGGCACTTAGTACACCAGGAAACCCAATTTAACTGCAAAACAAGTTACTAAGCAGAATGGTATGCTGGAGTGCTTCATGTGTTCAAATCACCATCAAATGCTTTTGCAGGGAAATATGCTTTAGCCAAGCATAAGTTGATCTGCTCTGTACAAAAGTTACAGCACAAAATTGCATGTCCTGTTATGATAATAAAGCTTTAAGGGATGCAATAGAGCATGGGGAACTAGGTGTCTCACTTAGGCATCTACTTTATGACTTTCAAAACCAGGATCACATTCTGGTTTTCCTTGCATCACATGCAGCAGTTTTCACCCCTGTAAGGGGGAACAACTTTCCTCTTGTTCGTGTTTCTTCTCTGAGGAACTTGCAGATGCCACTTGCTGACCCAGCCAGCGCGTGGCCAGTGACTGCATGAACTGCAAGTCAGAAACATCCTCTGCTGAGAGATCCCGCGATGGGACCGCAATGTTGCTAGAAAACTAAATTCAGTTTTACGTCACCCCACTGTCCTATAATCTGCCTGGTAAATGCAAGAAGCTTTAGAAACAATAAGCAGATGCCTGTTTTGTGAAGGAAGGGGATGATTCCCATGGTGACTGTGAACAGAGATTCCACAGTGTGCTCTAACCTCCTAATTTTGTCTAGCAGGATATATGGATGTGTTCCTGAGGGCAGGGCATAAGACTATAGGTTTCCTTTACATCTGTTTATTTGATCAGTTTTGTATGGATCATCTCCTCTGTATGGAAGGATTTTTATTAGCATGTCACTTAAATTCATTATACTTCATTTTGTACTTTTAGAATAAAAGGCCATGGAATCCCAAAGACTGGATTGATACATCTTGTAAATAGCTCTTTACAGCAAAATGACTAATATAGAATTTATTGCTTGTTGTACTACATCTGTAAATTCAAAGTTTATACTTGTAGCGAACACATGCTGGAGAAAATATTTTGCTTTGTAATTTCATCACTTCAGTTGTCACTGAGGAAACACTAATATCAAGAATTGAGGCACCTGATAGCATGCCCATTGGAAGTTCCTTAAATATTTTGGAGGATTTTATAAGTTTTAGAAAAAGTCATTTTGAAACAAGAAAACTATGCAAACAGTCTACTGAAGTGAGAACTTAATTTCTTTTGCATATAGACTTTTACCTTTTTTTAGTGGTTGTGAGTTTTCAGCATGAAAGCAAAATAATTTAAGTGGCTGAAGGGCTATTCTGTACTGTACTGTTCCAATAACTGTGTTTTTACAGATTTGTAGTTCTTAAGCTTCTAAGTTTGACTGGGCCATATTATGCTTTTCCCCAGATTCAATGAGAAGCCCCAAACAAGATCCATCAATGTGAGAGGGCCTTTCTTTTGCCTAATAAAACTATTTTTATGCTGTTGTAGGAGTCAAACTCGCTATGTTTTTTTCAAATACGGCATCCTGTTGTTCTTAAAGTAGAAATATGAATTTAATAATAATGCTAGTTTTTTTATATAGCTCTTATGAAATGGATGGGTGTCTTCACAGTTTACATAAGTTATTCTTCCACTTCAAAAATCATTAGCTAGAGTTTAACAAAACAAGTGAGGCTGAAAAGCCAGTTATGTTTTTTAGGTTAATGGGATATAGCTTTATCTGGTCAAGTGGTTTAGAGTGAAGGCACTATGGCATTTTGTGTTCTTTATCTATAAAGCCTCTAAGCTTTTATAGCTGAGTGTGTCTTGCTATGCTCACTACTTGTGTGAGTCTGTAATAACTGCTTTAGTGTTTTTTCCTAATAGTGGGGCTTATTGCGCTCCTTTAGTAGCGTTTAATAAAGCTTGATTTCACATACCTGTAAAGACCTGCATGCACAGACATATTATTTTGTTTATCAAAAGATACCTTAAATATAGTCCTCAACTACTGTACATTATGAGCCTTGTTCGTACCTCCGAGTCTTGCTCGTAAGTCTTGCTCAGCCAAGATGTGACGATCCAATGAGTAAGCCTCACCTTTGGAAGACTACCCTTTGGATCAGGGAGTCTTCTTGTGACACGCAGATTGTAAAGAAACTTGCTATCTGAAAACTTCACCTGTACTTTATAGCTCTGTTTCCCACTCTTTCTTCTTTACTCCCTGCCTATATGATATCCCTCCCAGTTTTTGATGGCAGTGATGTCATGTTTGACAGCCATTTGTTGGCAACCCAGATTCTCTCATCTCTGCAGTTATTGTGCTGTTAACTTTGATTTTATTTAGCTTATCATGTTTGCCATAAAGGAAAACACTTTATTGGATTAAAGCTATTCTCCAAGTATAGATACAATATAAGCATATAACTGGTTATATGACACATACAATTTGACTTGATTGTTTTAGTTGTACTAACTTCATGTCAAAAATTTGTGGTGCTATTGTAAAGTATCTGCTGTCTGTTTAGAGAGCTCCTGGAAAAGAAATTTCATTATTCTTCCATATCATCGAGTTCATACAAATGACTACAGAGAGCTGGAAATAGCAGGGTCTTTAGAATATTTGAAATTTGTATTGGTACACTGGCTACCAGTTTGCCTTCCCCAAATGTGCTACTAATTACTGAAAACAGCGGTTGGTCCTGAGCTTCAGCTTCACGGTAGGTTTAAATGCAGTGACCGAGAGCTTCATGAAAGTATTTCAATATATTGTGTATATTATTTTCCATGATATATTGAGTAACAGTTTGATTTCTTTATTCACATTATTCTATTTCTTTGATTTGGCTGTGTGTGCCACCTTAGAACAGAGCAATTTGTAGATTTTGACCCCAGAATTGGTTCATCACAGAGGGCGAACTTGCACAAAATGCTGCGGTGGTTGCAAAGGGCACCTTTTGGGGCTTTGGTGCAAATCAGATATTCTTATATCAGAGAAAATACAATTTTAATTTTCCTTAAATACAAAAAGGGCCTAACACTAAATCAAAAGGGGCTATTTTTATCTTAACATAAAATTAAATTATGAGTCCACTGAGCACTGATTTAGTTCCTGTTCACAGACTTGACCTAAATAGTCACTCTGTCCATTTTCAGACATAGAGGGAGGTGACAGTAGTTCCAGAACAGCCAGTTTCAGAAATGCTTTCATGACCAAAATAAGCTTTTTGTATCCAGATGTGGTTTAATTCTTTTAATGGCATATGCTGAGATTTAGGAAAGATACTGTTAAGAATTTGGTATTATTGCTATATGCCATTTTAAAGGTATCATTGATAACTAGATTTGTTATTGCCCTTCACTTAAGATATGCTAGATGGGCAAGAAACAGTAAACCAGATATAACAAGAGAGTATTTTAACTGTTCATATTGTGTATTCTTTGCTCTGGTAGGGTCATTGAACAGAAAGGGAAGCCAAATAGGATTGCATGGTCTCACAGAAAATCTATTTGGCATAAAAATACATTACCATTCACATTAGTGTTAAACATTTCAATGAGATAATTACATAGGCATGAGTAAACTGTGTCAACAATTAAATAGAGGAAACAGATCAAACAGTTAAATACCGGAAATGGCACAGTGACAAAGAAAAACAAAGATTTTCCACCATAACGACAAAGGAAAGGAAAACACACTCTCCGCCCTAAATAGTTTTCCTTGGAAGCTTCGACTGCTAGGGGTTACAGTTGAGATAAGAAGAAAAAGATTTGCAATGGGTTGAATGTACAATTGCAGTAAAAAAAGTCTTTGAAAGATAAAATACTTAATACGTAGACTGGTTTAATGGTTGTGTGAAATCAGTTAAAATATTTTATCATATTCTCAGACACCACATCACAGCCTTCGTTTCAGCTTTTCTTAGGGAAGCGGTCGCAGCGGTTTTGCCCTGAAGAGCTGCCCCCAGCTCTGTGCACTCGGCTGAAGCGGCTGGTGTCAGAGCGCTCCGCGGAGCCCTGCTCGTGTCCGGATCGTGCATGAGCGCCGCAGTTCAGGCCCCTTTTGGTTGCTGCTGTGGAGATTTCTGCAGGCGAAGACGTCTGCTGTTGACATTTCCATGGCCTGGTCTTGGTGCTAACTGAGCTAGGAAAGTGTAGGGCCCTTTCTGTTCCTGTTTGGCTAAACTCTTAAAGAAGGTTGTATGTGTTGTCCTCTGCTTCAGGGTTAGGAAGAAAAACCTGCCTGCAAAATGGCCTTTGCCTCAAAGCCCAGAAGCCAGCCCAGCATGGGTAACTACAACTGTTCCTTGTCTGCCCTTCTGTAGGTCACCTGAAGGGGGGCCATTTTGGACAGTGAATGCCTGAAGAGCCTCTGGAATGGCGTGAATGGGGAGTGTTTCATCTTCTCATTATTTGTTCGTGGCAGGATTATGTTCTACCATGATTTCTGCAGAGCAGGTGGAGCCGTGGTAAGAAAGGGCTTGCAGGAAGCTTTAGGTGTGCGGCCTCCTGCCGTGGCCAGTGACAGATCCCCCTCCTTCCGCAAACTGTCAATCCTGTTCCAACGGGCAGAACCACCTGTGGCATCCAGTTCTGTGGCTGTAGTCACTGTAGTCACTGGCTAAGAGGATTAGAGGATGCCCTGAGAGTACAATTTAAGCGAAGAGTGTTTTTTTTTTTTACATAAGATCTTTGCAAAGATTGGATCTGCACATTGCAAAGCTTACTTTTCTTCCACAGCCCCGTTTTATCCAATAATGTTTTCCTCTAAGATAAATTAGAAGATACAATTGTGTACCTTTGAAATATTTTTTTTATTTATTTATAACTTGATTATAATGTTTATTTTCTTTTTTGTATCTAAATATCTGCCCCTTTTTCTTCATAGCATTCCTTATTTGCTTCACATTTTGAACTCCCTAATTTCTTCCATGTTTTGTGACTATATAAGACCAGTGGCACTTGGCTAGATTTAAAATCCAGTTGCTGATTTTGCATTCACATTGATGTAGGCCCTCCTGTGCAAGTGCTCTTTGTTTCAGGCAGAAACTCTGGCAGGCAGAGGTGACTTGTAAGCTTAGAACTTCACAATTAGCCATTTACCAAAGTGATCTTGCAAGCACTAAATAGAAGCTTGAGCTGATGTCGCACAAGTTGTTTGATTAATCCTGAATTTTAGTCATCTTTTTGCGTGCGTTTTGAACATAAAGGTTGTAGTTCATCAGAAAATGATCATGTCTGTGCTAGATGAAAATCCCATAATAATTACTGGAGGTGCTAGTGATTCTCAGGTTGTGATTTGTGAAGCTTAATGTTGAAAGGATGTTCCATGTTCAGAGTGCTGATTCAAATCAAAAGAAAATAATTTTGTCTTAATATAGCCATTCTTCATACATATTTCTTATAGAAATGTAGATGAGAAGGACGGTGTTTTGTGAGTGGAATGGAAAGGAGGTGAAGACAAAACACTCCTTTGAAAATGGTAAACATATGCAAGAGTTTGAGAATACTTTGTTAGGGTATATAAAACACAGGTGGCTGACCAAAAAGCTGTTGCTGGCCTCAAGGGTTAGGACAAGTAGTAATTTAGAGTTATTGTAATTCTAGATGAGTTTTCTGTAGTCAGCTTTTGAGGAGATGATGTCTGGGAAGCTTTTATTCTCCAGGCTGTCTGATTCTGCCCAGGGATCTTTGGAAAACATTTCTTCAAGACAGGTGGCCTCCATTCCCTTATTGAATCAATTAAGTAAACCTCTAAAGTAGGCCTGTTTGGTCTTTTAAAAAAAGTGATTATGATGAGAGGGGAGAGGGAAAAAAAAGTACTAAAGTCTGTTAGAGGCAAATCTGTTTTTCTAAAAATTCTGGGTAGGGGAGTTTTGGCCTGAATGAATTTTCTGTTAATTGTTGTCTTTGTGACCGTCACAGACTTAATCAAAGACAGTCTGCTGAAGCAGAGCAAGGTGTGTGTGCTGATGCACACGCACGTACCTGCACCCTCGTGTCCTGTGCGGGCAGGTGAGCAGCGAGTCTGTGCTCACGCAGGGCACTGCGCCCATGGATACAGGCAGATAGCTGGAAAATAAGCTTTGTGTAAAAGTAGAACCTGCAGTAGGTCTGCTGTACATCGTGTTGTTTCTTTTCATCCTGCTGTAAAGCTTCAGATATATTGTTTCCTGACTTTCTGCCAGAGCCCAGCATAAAGGCTCTGGCTACAAAGTGCGAGAGATTAAAAAGAGAATAACTTCTGAATGAGGAGGCTGCTTTAAATTATTCAGAGATCCTCCCTCTTCCTCTGTTCCTTTTCTTGATGTTTTGGATCAGCAGCACATTTCTAGCTCTAAATGTCTTCAGCAAATATGTTTTAGAGGAACGACTTCAATTTGCAGGAGACTTTGAAACTAAAACATGAAGAAGTAATTTTTGCTTCATTGCATGTAGTATAATCTACAACTGTCTCTGTTTCTCTTATTTGGAAATACAAAGAATCACTAAACACACAAGTTCTGCGTAATCTTCTAAAATCCTTTTTAAGGAACAAACACGCAAGTGAGCCTTGACACAGTAAGTGGTTTAACTTCAAACTTTTGGCATCAGGGCCCATTTGCTGATCCTTTTGTCAGTGAAAAAATACGCTTTTCCAAGAGATCTCTGGGAAGAAAATACTCCCAGAGGGTGCTCAGGCATTCTGAAGAAAATAAAAACTGAGCTAAGCCTTCACCCAAAACTTGAATGAGGCCCAAACTTAACATTTCTTGAGGCTTGACAAGTTTGGAATGTTTCCTTCCTCTCCACCCTCATTACTTTTCATTTGCACGCTCTTCTGCATTTCTAGGGTCTGGCCAAGACGTGAGCTGCGTGTTGCTGGTATACGGCACCGAGGAGGAGGCAGTGTTTCTGGGGGATATTTTGGACTGCTTTAAAAAAAAAAAAAAAAAAAAAAAATTCCCACAGAACTCAAGGGAGGACTTGGCCTCGTCTGAATGCCAGGCAGTTTTTGCAAGAATCAAGATGTAGATAAACAATTGCTATTATTACAAAACTATTATCATTTAAAAAATGGTCCACAATAATTACCCTTTCTTTCCCATGACAGTTCTAATGCTGTTAATGTAATTACCTAAAAATATTTGTAATCTTATAGTATTTAAGGAATTGAAATAAATAAATGAAACTTTTACAAGTAGAGAAGTTTTAGAACAAATCAGGTTGAGAAAATCCATTGTGGTAGTATTAAAAAAGAAAATGATGAAAAGGAAATTTCTCAAAGCGTTAACATTTGATCATCACTAATAGCAGTCTGAATTGAAAGTTAAGAGTTCTGCATACTTGACTGAGATGTCTAAGTACCATCTTTGTAACCTCAAGTGAACTACAAATCTGACAACACGCTCTCCTCCTTGCTCTTGCACATTTTTTTTTTCCTTTTTTTTGATCACATTTCTCAGTATGGGCTCTGCCAGGTTTTGAATGCTATAAAATCTTCAATGTGTCAGACACTAAGTGTAAACCTAAATGGCTTTGGTTTGTAGATATCAAACTGGTGAACTGAACTCTTCAGAAATTCACCTTGTAAAACTTGCCTTTATACCTGAAGATTTTGACCTCTGAGTTTAATGTTTATTACATCTCTACTGTTATGTTCAGATTATACGTTACTATTCAAATGAAAGACAAATAATAGTAGCACAAAATGACTTCCTTCTCGAATTTATATAATTTCGGAAACATGTCTTCCTTAGGGACCAGCACTCTTCACAGCCAGAAGGTACATTTACTTTCTGACAGCATGTCTGACACTCCTTGACAGCAGTTACCCTGAAATTGCCGTGAGCCTTTGGAAAATTTAACTTTTATTTTAAAATAGTAATTCAAACAATTAGCTCCCCTTTTTTCCCTCTCATGATTAGGGATGGAAGCCAGCACTACTCTTGCTTATCTGCAACATACCTCCAAGAATTATTTGCCGTTAGGAATGGAAATATGCTTGAAAAAAGGCAATAATTTAACCAAAAAATAATGAGAGAAATTAGAGGTGTAAAAATAACCTTTCAGGTTACTTTGATTCTTTGACATTGTTATTGGAGTGGAGAAGGCAATTCTTGTATGGACACTAGTAATACTGACTAACAGATTTTACTCAGAGAACCTTTTGTCTCCTGATGAAGTTTGCTTGAGCCACCCTGTACAGGAAATTCATATCTTTATATTGTTGGATTCACTTGATCAGGGCCTGCAAAAATAAAAGTATGGATGAATTCTTATTTTACAATTTTTCTAGCTGTGATGCTTTGCTGCCTTTTTATGCTTGAGATTGAAGGCGTACTTTTTTTTTTTTTTTTCCTTTTGTAGCTTTATTTGCTTAGGAGTAGATGGAGAATGGTAGCATATGGATTCCAAGAGCCAAATGTCCTTCTTGTAGCTGAATATGCTCAGTGAACAGCAAAGAATCATGATCTGGTCCTCATTCATAGAAATATTGAACGAATTTGATTTTAAAGAGGGACAGCTTAAAATTTACCTTTTTGCCTTCTCTACAGGCACTTCCTCTTCCATGTAGCTGTTTTCCCAGATTGTCTGTTAATCACAGTTTCTCCTAGCTGTGTATATAGCCAGATTATTAACTCTCAGAAGTCTGCAGAGCTGAAGGCGGATATACTGTGCTGATTTAGAGAAGCTGACAGTTTTGCCTGCAGCTTCAAGATTACTTTTTGCTAGGCTCTTGCCATTAACCATTTTACTTTCCTTCCTCTTAATTTCTCAAAAATCTAGTCACTTCTTTAAATCAAAGTTTACAGATTTTTATATAGTAAGGGGAAATTCAAACAAGCCAGTGTGAGTCATATAGATAAGCTGGCCAACCTGTCAGAATCTTTGCTCTAGGTTCACTTTACAGTGAGTTGAGAGAGGCCAAGGGCCAGGCCAGGGTCTTAACATGGACAACACAGAAAACGGGGGAATCTTGTTGGCTAAATTAGGTGCTTAATCCGTAGTGATGTGCAGCATCTCTGATTGCCTTCATTCTGGTTTATGATATACTTCTGTCACTGGCACTTAACAAATTCCACTTGATCTGAGGAAGTGTACTGGATGATCTCAGACCCCTTAAATTAAGTCCCCACGCCCTCTGGACTACATAGGTTTGTCTTAAGAAGTCTTGAAGGAAAGACTTTCCACGCCACTTCTTTAATCAACGACAACTTGAACTTGCTGGTCTATGAATAGATGACCAGAGGGATTTTTGTTCATTTTTTACAGTGTATTGTAGTCACGGCATGCTGATTTGGTACCCTTTGGCTATGGAGATCTTTGCCACACAAAGGTTTATTATTCCTTGACCAGATCTTGAACCATGGGAAGTGCAGAGCTCTGACAGGGAAACCATCTCAGAGCAGAGTGTATTGAAGTCTTGTACATCTCATATCTTCAGACAGATACAGAGATTTTTTGCTTTATATTGGTATATTTGTAAAATTATTATATCAATTATAAAATTTAATAAGGAATTAAGATAGTAGGCTACACTTTTTTCTTAGTAGTTCATAGATGCAGTTACTGCAAGTTACTTTAATGACTGTTATACCTGGCCATTCTACTGAATTGGCATATATGGAACACCTGATTGTACAGTGTTGTTATGGATCTGGCTGAGGTATAATGTCCTACACCACTTACTGAATGATTATAAAATATTTATAAATAGAAAAATAATGTAAAATTTTACCACATGCTCAAAATAATGATCCTTGTGAGAAAACGTTTTGCATTTAGACTTACTGTACAGACATGGATGAGAAAAGCAATTATGTGTGTTTCATAGGACTGTAGTTTTTCACTTCCTTATGCACAAGGAAAAGAAAAATTAATCAATTAAAAAAAAAAACTTTCCTAAGTTGAATAACATCATTGCATTTATTGTGATGCAAATTTTCACCTATAACACAGACACCCTACCAGTAATATATCTCCGGGGCAGTTACTGTTAAATTTGCAATAAATATACTTTATGGCATACTTTTACATTTCTTTGGATAGAAATTCTTGGTTTTCATTGAGGATGTATCATTTAGGGAGAGATCATTTGCAATTTATCCCTGTCTAATTTTATAATAGAAGGTCCAAAATCTCAGCCAGTATGGAAACCAGTAGAACTCCACTGGAAGCAGTAGAGCTCTGCCAGTTCACACTGTTTGAGGTGTCACCATTTATTTTATTTATTGCTGATAATGTTACATACAAAGGTCCTCACTGAATCCAGAAAAATTATTTGTAACATAACCCAAAGTTTGGTTTGCACAGGGTTTCTTTAATATTGCACAAAGTCTTAAGTTGTGCAAGTTAAGCTTGAAAAAAAAATAGCCCTAGAATTGCTGTTTTATCTGAGTTCTGAGCACTTTGCCTGAATGATCATGTTTTTCTTAATACATAAGGCATAGTTTCTGCATGATTTCAGTTGTCTTTTTCTTCTTAAAAGAGAAATGAATATTTGGGTAAGTTAGTGAAGTGATAAGGGGAACAAAAGTGGTATTTTTTTCTCCTCCAGAGATAATGAGGGAAAGCAAGTGCCCAGAACCAAGTCTCTGTCAAGCAAGTCTGTCTTTTAGGGTCCCAGGAAATAACAAAAGGGGAAAAACAAGCCAAACAACTTAATGAAACAAAACCAACCTCCAAACCTTGCCTGTCTAATATCTTAAAATAAACTTTAACCACAGACAGCAGTATATTCATTTTGATTGACAGTTAAGTATTACATTGCTGTAAGGCACTGATAGAGATTCAAGTACAGGATTTTTAGAAATGGTAGCAGAGGTACGCAGTAGTGTGGGCCGCTTAGGAAGATCCATTAGACATGCATGCCACATCCTTTTCCAATGCTCTAATGGAATTTTTCAGGAATTTCTGTCTATTCTGTGTCTTAGTGATCAAGGCTGAGTTCTGCAAGTCCAAAGCAAGGTCTATGGATTTGTCTACCCTAGAACTGGAAAAAGCCTGTGACACTCGCCCTGCTCCCACCAAGCATCATCCTAAGTGCATAGAAGAGTTGTATTACCCATGCATTTGAGGGGCTTAAATTTAACCACAGATCCTCTCTGAGCTGGGAACTGCTGAGTCCTGTAGATATTTGTATTCCTTTATGTGTGCAGACTTACATTCTTCACACGTTGCCATGTGTTGACACTTCATATATATTTTTTCTGCAGTGGGCAATGCAGCCCTTCTCATTTCCCCTCGCATCTGCCTGCAGCTTCCATGCAGGTACCTGTGTTCTGGCAGGAGGCCCTAGTCCTACCTTAGCATTGTAAGATGTCTTCCCCAGAAATTGTGGTGCATTCTTGGTTATTAGCTCATGTTAATTAGTTTCAGATACAAGATAAAGGGATTTGTTCAGCTGACTGGTCCCATCTATGCTGGTAGTTCACAGTTTTGCAGCAGACTGCAAATCTTGTCTACCAAGATGTTTGTTACTTTGGTGACAGGCCTGTGATACTCTACCACTATCAGCAGCAGCTCAAACTCAGCTATTTGAATGTTGCTCAAAAACACTTACTTGATGCTACAGTCTCCTGATATATTCCCAGGCATGAATAAAATCTAGATTCACCTTTTATTGAGACTGGTGACCTGGGTTTTCACATCTAGTTCAGCACAAGGCATGGTTCTTGTGAAGAATCCTGTGAGGGAAACTGCATGTGGGCAGCACGGCTTGCCAGCAAACCCAGGAGGCCTCGGCCTCCACCCTGAGAGCTGGAAATCGGGAAGCAGGGATAGCTGCCAATTGTACAGAGGCTCCAGGGCTGCACAGGGCATTGCCTCCGCATGAGAGCTGTGTCCGTGCTGGGACTGATGCTTCCTGTGCTGAGGCTGGGGCTTCCTGGGCTCCGTAATGCCACGTCTGCAGGCTCTGAGCTTTCCACTCAGTTCCATCCTGAGGTTTGGCGCTATCCCATGGGAAGTGCTTTCGCGGCCCAGGCTCCCCAGGGCTCTACAGCTCATGGAAGGCCCAACGTGGGGCCCGCGGCTGGCCAGAGATGCAGGCCGGGGCCCTGGGCCCTTGCCAGAAAGCAGCCAACTCCTGCTGGGTGCTGCCCGGGCGCGGGGAAAGCGCCTGCTGTTAGTCCTGCCAAATGCTTCAGCTTTGACACACTGTCATTCCCAATGCAGTCAAGAAATTCTTGAGCAAGGCTGTGAATGCCTTGTGGGTATATTTAGGTTTCTTTTGGTATATAATTCAAATGAAGGGTTTTGTTGAATAATTTTATTTACTGGAAGGAAAGAAGAGTAAAGTACTTTTGACTTGGTCTTCATTACCATAGCCCTGAGTGCCAACATCTGTTCCAGGAGTGCCAAACTGTTGAATTTCCAGTTTCTCTCATTAATACCATGCTGGATCAATACAACATTGAATCAGTTATTATCTTACCTTAATACATAGGAAAAAGAAATCACATAACTGATTCTTTGATTGAAATAACCCTTTCATTTATTTTCATTTCATTTATTTTTTTAATCCTTGTTTTAGAGATACTGAAAAGATGAAGGCATGTAAAAGAAACAGCAGGAAATCTAGGGATGCCTTTAACCCAAGAGATATCAAACCTATAACTACTGCTTACTTAAATACATAAATCCAGATAAAATTAAGGAAGCCCTGGAGAGTGCGAGAGAATATTGTCTGCATTGATATGTTGGCTAAGTAATGAATTATGTTAGTTTTGGAATCAAAATAAACTTATTTTTAAATACATATTTAAAATCTTAGTTCCTGTAGTCTTTGCTGTGGACATTGCAACCACGTTCCTGTGAGTAGCTCCCTGAACATGTGTGTGAATCACTCCCAAGTGCCCTCTGTCCGAATTTGTTCTACTCTTCTGTTTTATTTTCTGAAACAAAAAGCCTTATATTATTTCAACAGTACACATTTAAAAATTCTTTCAAATTCTTTAGCCTAATACTTGTTTTTTACTTTAAGGCTGATGAGATGGAGTTGTACCTCCATCTTATTCTTTCTTAACAGCAACTTCCCAGTTTTTGATGTTCATCATTAATACTTTGAAACTGTCCAGATTCTGTTCCATAGTCACTGTTTTACCTTTTTAATATAGTTTGTTCTTAATAGATTTCCTCAGTATATCTTTCCTTTTGTGTTTTGTTTAATTTGTTTTGGAATACTGAAGTATATTTAGCAGTTTAGTCGTCATTGCAAACAAAAGTCTCAAAACTCAGTTAAGCATTTTAAACTTCGGTTGAACTTAGTGTGAATGTTTTTTTCTCTGAAACCAGCCAACTGTGTCCGTCTGTTTTCTTATCAGCTGAATCTCCCCTTTTAGCTTTGTAGTGGCCCTACCTTTCCTCTTATATTATGCAGGTAATGCAGTCATTGGAGATCCAAAAACATGATGAGATCAACACGACCTTGCTATACAGGTATGCTACCTTTCCCCTTGCTGTCCATGTTGTTTGATATCCATATATATTTGCTTCTAAAATAAATGAAATCTAGTGAAACATCCACTGGTAGGGAGAAATAGCTACCAGCATACGTCCTTCTTATGGCTGCAGGGAGCTGTATTGTTTTAGAGAAGGACATTGTGCAAACCATCACCTTCTTGTTCCACTGCAGATTACAGTGACATGAATTCATTTTCATATGGTTTTGTGCCATTATTGTTTCTTTCTCTTTAGGTCTGATTTTGGCCTCATATCTTAATTCACATTCTGTGTTCTTGTAAAGAAAAGCTTGTCTGCGTAAAGAAGCCTTGGTGTTTTGTGACTCATTCTTTCAAGAATATTGTAATTTGCAGAAGGCCTACTGCTGGATACTCTTATCCCACTTCAATTATAACTGTTGTGAAAGATAGAGTAAGAATAATTGTGTCCCAGTTTAATAATTTCCATGCTGTTTTCTGTCTAAACCCTCAGCTAGGAAGGTCCCCTCCAAAAAAACAGTGCAAAGATTCAGAGTTCTCTTTCATTTAAGGAGTCTCTGAACAGTTGAGGATTTCAGCTTTTTAAGAAAGAATGTGTCTATGTATTTCTGGCATAAGCTATGCTTTTTAAGAACAGCATAAGAGCATACTATGGCAAAGACAGGCGGACATGTGTGTGCCAAATGGTAAAGGATTTGTCATATACAATACCACAAAGGTTTGTTCCAGGGTCTTTGAGGTGAATTCCACATGCTTATTTCCATGGAAGTGATGAAAGAGTTCATGTATTTTACTAAATTTCACTTTATACATTCACTTGAAAAGGGACAGTCTCACCTTTCCTTTTCACATATTGTGACGTCTCTTTTAATAGTGGCACTCAGCCTGTACAGGCACGATACAAGAAGGTTCATGGGCAGAGTGTAACACAAGACGTCAAAGAACTAGGAAATAGTTAAATACAAGGAAAAAATTATGCTATCTCCATTGTGTTCTCTACTGGTAACTCTGCTGCCAGTTTATGCTAGCCTGGGGAATGGCACTTTTGTCAGTTCTCTCCCTGTTTTCGATGTAACCTTATATCTGCAGGCTGCTTTTATTTCTCTACCTCTCTTCTCTGTTGTACTGGCCGCAAAAGTGTGGTCTAATGGAGTGGTGGCAGATATCAAGCACTTCAACCTCAGAATTAGCACTTGCATGCAGTGTTGGATCACATTCTGATTCAGACATCCCGCAGCTTTTGGGATCAAGAATGTGCTAGTGAACTGATATATTTGCATTTACTTTCCTAGAAAGTAAATTGTGGACATGTAGCCAAGATTTGTCAAATTGTGGAAGAAACCTCAAATTTCCTTACTTTTGAGTATTTAACTATGGTCCTTTAATCCAGTCCTGGCATATTTTAGCATGAAATTAGTCATACCAATAGGTGCTACCATTTTACTTTCAAGTAAATCCCATTTCCCTTGTGTTTGTCTGGATGGATGTCAAAAAGTGAATTCTGTGGGTGTTGATAGTTGTGAAGAGATTATTACTATGATTCTGAAAATCCTTCCTTATGCTAGATATATTATCCTGGCAACTGGAGCTGTCAGATCTGCTAGCAGACGTAGAAAGGGTCATTTCCAGCATAGAAACAATTTGGACTGTTTGGCAGAGATTTGGTCCTCTTTTTGAAATTGTGATTCATTTATATCCTTTTTGACATATATTTACAACATGCATTTCAGTGTGTTTCTTTTCTGGTATAGATTGCTTGTCACCATTAGTTTTGTGTTTTGACAGCAGAGATTATACATCTCCTGACCAAGCTCTCTGTCTAGGTTTGAGTTCTGATACAAACGTCATTTTTGTCTTATTGTATATATTTGTCTTCACTGTGATTTCTGTAGGTTTTAGACTCTTGGCATCTTAAAAAAAAATCAAACAAAAGTTAGTATTTGTTAATCTTTATTATTCTGTTTTTCTCTCTAATTTCCATTTTGTATTAGTACCCTGTATTCTCCATAGTATGCTATACGTCAAAATAGAAAGGATTTTAAATCTACTAACATTTTAAAATATTTTCAATACAATGTTTAAAGATCCTCAATTATAATCCATGTTTTACTGTAATGTAAACATCAGTCTGACAGGCTCTGTTGACCTGTTGTTGTTGACCTTTTACAACCATCAACACCCTTGAGGTCCAAATGAAGTTTTCTTGTGTTTTCACGTCATTATGCAGTTTGGGTTTTTTGTTGCCTTTTAACTCCTGTAATATTTAATGACCACTGAGGAGGTGGCAGTGTCCTGGTACCGACATGTGTAGTAGTGGTCCGCAGGCAGCGTGTGCTCTGGCTTTGCCTGGTGTTCTCATGGTAGGCTTTGCTTTTCGCTTTCTCGTTCCCAGCATACAGAGCAGGATCTTTTCAGCCAAGCTTTTGAGCCTGCTGCTTTTAGCACTGTAAGGCTCTATTTAATCCTTCATGTTTCACTAAAGATGGTAGCCATCACAAAAAAATAAAATTAGTAACTTCATGATTTGCCAGCTTAGAATGAGACTTCTGTGGCCCTGGAAAATACGTGGCTCCCAGTGGTAAGGCTCAGACACTTAGCACAGCCGTTAAAACACTTATTTTCACATTAGCACCATGTCGTCAGTGTGGACACTTCATTTGTAAAGACTTCTTAAATCTGCTTCCAGAAGCTTCTGCATTATCTATGAGTGGCTGAAGGTCTATTCTTCTGAGCCATCAGCACAAAGGTTCAAGAAGCCAGAAGCCTGGAGATGCCTTTGTGCATATCATACCAAGGCTTGAAAAGAAAGCACCCTTCTGACATCCATGCATAGTTAACACTTTTAAGAAAAACAATTGCTTTTTTTTCATTTTTTTAATTTTTCTTTTTTTTAGGTTTGGTGTCCTTTTGAAAGCTCTTATTAAGTAACAACCATATAGACAAATAAGACTAATCAACAAGGAAATGTTAAATTTTTCATAGGCTCTAGGTGACTGTTGTTTTAATGCACATTAGAAGTTACTTCTAGCAGCCCATTAAAGTCAGTGTTGTTATCCAAATGGATTTACCAACGTTAAATACATCTTCCCATAAAACATAAATAGTGTAGCCCCATTTTGACCTTTCTGAAAGTCCTCATGAAACTGAAGAATGTTCATTAATAGTGTTTTTGGCCAGCTTCCACTTGTAGGCTGCAGGATTATAAACAAGATTAACTTGTATTTGTAAAGATTATGGATTCGCAGCAAACCCCCCCATTGCTCTGCCGTTGTGTGAGTTTCTACATGTTGGCCTTCCAGCACCAAGAGAGGGTGAAGCTTCCCTGCCAACCCAATGCACAGGCAAAGTCTTCCCTTCCACTTAGCCCGCTGTGGGAGGGATGGTGGGGGGCAAGGTGCTTGTAATGCAAGCATGAAAGGTCATGGTGGTCCTGGTGGTGAACTGCAGAGAAGCCAACTGGGTAGCTATTACAGACTAAAGGATGGCAGCGCTTCTGCTTCCAGCCGAAGTTTAAAATAATAATTTGGTGGACAGATTGCAGAAATAGTGTGTATCTTGCCTTCAGTGCAAGAAGTGAACTTTTTCCTGCCAAGCCATTTGTAGTTTCTTGGAAAGCGCTTCCAGCATCTCTGTGTGTGCTGATCTCACACAGAAAGAAAAATGAGGAAAAAAAAAGTTATTTTTGACAGATTGTTCCATTTAAGAAAATGAATGGAGCAAGGAGCATTCTGCCTATAGTCTTCTTTACTGAGGAGAAAATAAAAAGGGAAAATACTAATGTTTGGCAGAGGTGAAGCGGCATTGTTGGGGTTGCATTAGGGATGGGGGGAGACGTTGCAGCTGCTGAATGTAGCAGCTGCCCTCTAGTCATGTTAAATGAGGGAACAATCACATGCATCTGTGTTTAGACATAACTGAGACTATTGAACCAACTCCTCCAAGCTGAACGTGGGTGTAATGACCAGTGTTATCTGTGGGAGCAGCTCCTGGTGGGCTGGGAGCTCAGTGCGGAGGGAGAAGAAGGGCTTTGTGTCCCTATTTGAAGGGCAGGGCCTTGCGGGAGGATGTGGAGGGAACAGGGAAGTGCCACCTGTGACCGAGGAGGCAGCGACACCCTGATGGCTGGAAGGAGCCAGAACAGCTTTACTTAAAGTACTTCCTAAAAAGGGGCATGAAGCTGTGAGCAAGCAGGCTGTGTCCTGCTGCTTGATTCCTGTTGTCAATCCTCTGTAGATTGCGGCGAAGAAATGCTGGCCTCCATCTCCCCTTCCTCCTCCTGAGTGAAAGGAGACTTTGGTGTAGAAACTGTTTTAATAATGATGTTTATTTATTAAGATGCTGGTAAAGGAACACGCGGGAATGGGATCTCATTTGCTCAGGTGCTGCAACAACAGCGAGATGGGCCCCGTGCCAAACGCTGCTTCACCCAGGCAGGGCAAACAGGCTGTACAGGCCGAGCGGGACCTGCAGCACGAGGCCGGTTTGCAGAACGGCCCCATTCTTTGCTCCTTGCTCTAGGGTTTTTGCAGTATTTCTGACTCCTTATTTTTGTCACAATCCGCCTTGCATCTTCTACTGCTTTGCCCATAGATCATTCGCTCAGGTTCCCTGTCTGGGTAATAGTGATCGACAGTGCAATATGCAGAATCTCAAGCCTGAACTTAGGCAAATAATCAAACTAATAATATTAATTAATACAATGCCGTATTGTTCTGCTGATATCACACTTCATGTAATATATTTCAAATGGAATTATTAGCTATGCCAAGTATAATTAAAATGAAACACAAGCCCCTTTTTAATAACAGTATGTTTTAAGCCCTGGGAAACGTGTGCGCTCCCAAGTGGGGTGTTCTGGGCCCTGCTCCTCGGTGAGCCTGAGCACCAAAGACATACAGCTTGCAGCTTGCCAGGGCAGGGAGCGAGCCTAATTATCCTCACAGCTGCTTCTCCTGGAGAAAACAAACAAACAATAAGAGTCACTTTTTATTGCAACTAAAAAGGAATCTGCTCAAAGGGAATATATTTATGCCTGAAAGGAGGAGACACAAGCAAGGTAATATTGTCCTATGAAACCCATGCCAAGCACAATCACAACTAGGCTATAAGGCTGTAAAAGAGAGAGGAGAGGCAGGGGGGAAAAAGCACTTCCTCAACAGCCACTGCTGATTTACACTAAGCTGGATCATAGTGGTCTTTTGACTCTACTGGACCAGAATGAGAAGGCTCACTTCAGACAAGGAAACAAAAAGGAACAATCCCCAAACTCCCCAGAACCGGTCTTTCCACTCTTTGAAAAGATCTCAGCTTTTTATTTACAGTCAACATTTTATCATTACTCAGTCTTCTTTTGTCCTCTATTGTTATTTATTTTTATTATCCAACCTCTGACTCATTAGGCATACATGATTATTTCTCAAAGAGAATTTCTTGGAGGGGAAATTAATACCTAGCTGATACAAACCTGTCCTTGTCTTGTTTTCTTATGTGCCTGTGTGATGTACAGCTGTAAAATATTGGCATAGCAGTAAAATATTGATATTGCAAGAAAAATATTTGGGACAAACACTAAGGCACAGCGTAGTTTGTGCTGAGAGGCTTGGAAAAGCTCCTCTGGTGACTAAGGGCTTGTAGCATTGGTTTCAGATGACCTGGGTTAATCTCTAGATCACTTTAATTGCCTATCGTGATTTGAAGTACGCAATGCACATGAATTCCTTAGCATTCTTTTATATATGCTAGTTTTTCAGCATAATTACACGAAAAATGCCAGGTCAGCCTATATATAATTTGATGTCAAGAGGTACACAGAAGTAAGAAAAAAAAATGAAGAATATTAATTTGCATGACTCATTCATAAAATACTTTTTTATTATGTTTTCAATGAAGCTCTTACCAGAGAAGTGGTTGGGAAAAATATTTATGACCTCTGTTGATCTTTTTTTTTGTTATGTTATAGTCACCTGCAGTTCATACATTGTTATCAGTAAGTACCCAGAAACAAAACATGTACAGTGCAATAACAATACATTCTTTATTTGTAAAATGAGTCACATTTCTTCTGTCCTGCTTCCCACAGATCAAGACTTTAATAGGGATATAAATAAGAAACTTAACATATGTGACCTTCTGACCAAGGAGTGTTAAATTCCAGGGACTATATTGCTCTACCACTTTTTTCTTTTATTTGAATGTGTATTCATCATAGTTCTGTCGGAAATTGTGTGATTTATTGTCGATACTATGATATGAATTACATTCAGATACATAGGGAGGAAAATTGTGGGGGAGCTTCTTGCTAAGGATGTTGAAAACAGTTTCTACTTAACCTTCAAATGTAGTGGAAATGACACAGTTGTATTTAGGTTTAGTTTTATCTTTGGGAAACATCTGTACAACAACCTTCATCTTTTTTTGTCCAAATACAATAGTTCGTGTTAACGTTTGAATCTTGAAATACGTAATTTCACAAATACGTGAACATTGTGACTTGGGTAATGAAGTTTGGCAATGCAAGTTGTGCTCATTCTCTCAGGGGAAGGTTCTACTGCAATACAGGTCCATTTCTTTTTTAATTAATTAAATTTTTTTTTGGTTGTGTGTGTACTGGGAATGTTTAGGTATTTCCTTTCTTAAAGAAATGAATAGGATGCATTTCTGTTTCAAGCCTAAAATTAAGATGTACTAAGAATCACTTTAGAGAAAGTCATTTGAGTTTCCCCGTTCAACCGTGGAACTTTGAGTTACAGATTTTTTTCAATATTTTGAGCAGCTTCTTGGCACCATCTTCAGTTCAATCTATACATTTTTGGTATGTCATTCAGTTTTTTTCTGGACATAAGAGGCCTCTTTGGAATTTCCCAGCCTCTTCCTTTTTTGACAAGCTGCTATGGTCATTAGAAATGGGCCACTGACTGTAAGACTTTAAAATATAGTTCAATAGACTTATTTGTGTTTATTACCAAATAAAAACCAAGACCAACAGAAAAACTGGTTTAACCTAGGTGATATCCTTCGGTCAAATTATTTTGTCTTAGAGTAGTTAGGAGATTGCATTTGGGATGCATTTGTTTGCCCTATTTAGAGCACCTTTTCTTTGAGGACAATCCCAGTGCTTTTTCAGCTCCATTCAGCACCGTGTACTAATCACTGCTTAAAGTAAATCTGATGACATGAACCAGAAGAGCCAGGAATCTTACGACTCTGTTCTCTTTGTGCATGGGGGAGAAAGAAGAGTTAAGGGCGAGTAATGAAGATGTATAAATTGACTGGGAGAGAGTGTACAGGGCTGCTGTCAGCTAGGAGAGGTTCCAGTGCAGAGGCTAAAGGATTTCATATAATGTCTGCTTGCAAAATGAAAGCTCACATTAGCCTACAGTTTGGAATCAACATAATGAGGTCCCAAGTCTGCTTGCCAGATGACTTTTAAGTCTTCTAATAATTGTGTCTGCGGTATGTAAAATGTGTGCAGGAGGGGAAGACTACAAGACCAGTTAGCATTAAGTGAAACAGCTTATCAACAGATATTTTAAGTGTTTGCAGAAATATTGGAAAGGGAGAGGTTCAGGGTTTTTTTCTTTTTGACCTTTTTGGACAAACTACATAGAGACACTGAAAAAGTGCAGCATGAGACAGCACTGTTTTTAAAACATTAAATACAGTATTGGGGAAGAAATATGAATGGATAGTAATTTGGCCTAGAGAACGTGGAAATTGGTATTTAAAATGTCTATTTACTAGTTAAAAAATTTGCCATCTTTATTTTGGATGAGCATATCACTTTTCCTCTGCCATACACTGAGTAGGAGAGTAGGGGGTTTTGTTTGTTTATGCAGATTTTAATGTTCTGTGGTAAGGTTAACTGAATTTTACATCAGAAATGCTCACAGCAGGCCACTCAGTATCACTGGAGAACTCTATTGCCTTGATTATGCTTAGCATTTAAAAATGGGTGAAGCACTCATGGGATTTCATTCATGCCTAAATTTGTCTTTTAGTGAAACTAAAATTACAGTGTGACAAGCACGCTTGGTTTATGTTAAAGTGCGTTAAAAGAGCAGTACAATTAAAGAGTGGACTGAAGGCACGCCTGTCTCTGGTCTCCTATAAAGCAGACTGATGGTACAGCTGTGATATACCATGGTCATTAGAAAGTGGTACCCGGGGAAGGAGGAAGAAATCTGTATTTGGCAACGTCCCTCTGGGCTCCAGCTCTTGGAGTCAGATGGACTGGCTCAGTCTTCCTCCCGCTGCCTTCTCAACTTAGCTATAATATTTTTGTCCTGTGGAGATCCCAAAGGTTTATTGGGGAGTCACTGGTTCAGTCCGTAACCTTAAAATTGCCTTTTGCTCCTGACCTATCCCAACCTCAATTTGAAGAACTGGCAGGAGACTCCCGTGACACTGCTTCAAACAATGCAGTAATGCTTTCCTCCGGGCAGGGAGAGGTCTCTGACTTTGTTCACGAGTGTCTTCCTCGGGGACATTACGTAGGCACATTCCTCCCTGCAGTCACACCAGGTTCTTAGGGCCCAGCGTCTAAATACACAGATTAATGACGATATTTGCTTCCTGAGAAGTAAGAACCTGCTACCACCAAAATGTGCACGTGCCCTTTGCATTGGCCAGAGGCTGGACTTGCAGCCCTGTTCATGAGCTGCAGGTGCTGCATTGGTCTGAGACAGCCCCATTTGAGGACGCAGCCTGTCCCACTCAGATCAGCGGGTCAGAATCGGCTCTTCCAACTCCCAGGCAATTCCTGCCCTTTTTTTTATTTGTTACATTTAGCAGCACTAGATAATGTATTAAATGTTTAGTTATTCCAAGGTAATAAAATTATTTGTTAACATATTATATAACTTAGGCCTTTTCCTGTTAAACTCCTGTTGGTCCTTTCCAGTGTAGTTAACAGTGTTAATTGGCAGTTAATGGTGACTTAACTCTTGCCTGATGCAGATACTCAATAATCTTTCTCTTGACTGTCCTGAGCTCCATGTTTGACTCCATTCCCGTTTTTCCTAAATTCTTTATAATTTTTTTCCTGTATGTTGAATAGTTGCTGTGTAAATAAATTACAAGAGCTCTTTAACATCTTTGATGATGAATTCAATTATATGTGAGTAAATTAAATGCTCTACATTCAAGTAGGGGTAGGGAATGGTTTTATATAGATATATCAATTTGCTGGTATTTTCTGGCATTTAATTTGGAGATTTTATCACCAGCCTTTAATCATATTTGGAAAGACCTTTACAACAGAATATGTTTCTTTGGAGTATGTTTTTTTATAAGAATTTTACAGAAATCTTTTTTAATATTTATCAAACTGTGTCCCTTTGGATTGTTTTACAGGTACTTTGGTTATTTTTGGCTATGAGATAGTTTTCCTAAATCCTGAGCTATTGACATTAGAAAAAACAGTAAACTTGAGCAGTTTTAAATCCTCCCCTTTTGAGAGATTATTAAAGACGACTTCTTGTTTACCTTGAGGGATCCTCCAGTGGACGAAACCTCCAACCTGTTGCTCTGGAGAGGGAGGCACGTAACTAATCTTCTGGGTATTTAAGTGATAGTGTTACCCTTTCTAGCCTCCCCTCTTGGTAGGAAGTTTGGACCGTTTTTGTTTGGGTTTCACTTTGCTGATAAATACGGAGTTTGGCTCACGTGAAAGCTGGGCGCCAGCAGTACTCGATGTGTGGGCGCTCCGTGAGCCCTCAAGGAAGCTCCCGCCCCCGTCAGCGCCATGGTGCGACCGCGAGGGCCGTCACGCGGTGCCGCGGGCCTCAGGGGGGACTCACTGCCCCTAGTCCCTCCTTTCCCCACAATTTCTGCCCTTACACCTGTGCGGATGCCGTGTGCTTAGTAGTGTTGCCTGGCACGGGTGCATCACAGCTATACTCCGTGATCTGTGTTGGTTTCTGGTGTTGGAATGTGGCCCTTCTTTGATCAAGAAACTAATTGATATCTAGGACAAGGAGGAATGTAGGAGTTTTGCTGCCTTGCAAGTGCATGGCTTGCTGGAACCTAGAGCTGAGCTGTTTCCATGCTGGTGATGGACCAAAGAGGTTGAGGATTCCCAGCTGGAGTGGGGACCATTGGAAGCTTTGGCAGATGAGGCTGAGGAAAAATCATAAATGGTGCTGTTTCCAAATCTTACCTACAGCTGCAATGGGCAACTAAAGACAGGCCAAACTGTAAGTACATCAGAGATTCAAACAATGGTGGAGCATTCTCATCAGGGCTGAAGAGAGTGATATTTTGGGGAAGGAGGAGCTGTGGTGTGAATGGCACCCGGCTCACATCCTGGGGGGGCAGAGCGCTGCTGCAGGGAGGTGCCGTAGCCCTCATGATACATGGTGCAAAGTTTTCCCTAAGTGAGGGTCTGAGCGTTGTTTATGCTGACGCCGTGATGTTTCACCGGCAAGAGGTCAGCTGCTGTATTTGAGCACAGATGAGAGTCACTTGAAGATGAATCCAGGTCTGGACACCTTGCGGAGAGCAGCACTTAAGGGCTGTGTTAGTAGCAGAACAGGGTGTTTTTTCGCTTGATATGAGATGGATGCCTGTGATTGAAACTGCTACAGAATTGGACATCGTTGATGTCTGAGTAGAACCAATCCTGCCTGAAAATCAGAGCACGAATCAGTGATTTCTTGGTTCTCGACAAAAGATGTGATAATGACCCGGCTGGATAACAAGCCCCAGCTATGGCCTTGTTAAGATTCCAGCCCTCAAATGGTACCTGGGTGCTGGTGATTGAATAAAAAAAAACTTCTATGACTAGGAGAGGCTGAAATGAAGCAGTGAGTTGCACCATGAAAGAGCAGAGTCTTGAAAACCCAAGTGTGATAATTGACTACAAAACAAGGTGAATCGCTGATATGGGGATTACGGCAGCACATTAATCCACTGCAGGAGCCTGAGGAGAGGAGGGACAACCCTGGGTATTGTCGGGTGCTGCTTAACTCAGTAACAGAGAGTGCTGGAAAGTGTGAGAGTCTCAAGAATTCCCAGAATCTGTGTACATCTTGTTTTAACCAGCTGCCGTCTTAATTTCTTTTCATTGAAATTGGAAATGAAAGGAAACCCAAGGGTTTCATTGCAAAATTAGATCATGTTCTCAGTAATTCATGGATGTTTTGGCCATGTCTACAAGCCTGGGCCAAATGTAAATGGGAGAATAAATTTGAGATCAGACAGCGGAGTGAGATGTAGGGTCCAGCTGTGCCTCTATGTGTCTGAATAGTTATGAAGACTCTAAGACTTTGTGCCCCACCTTCCCAGCAGAAAAATGGACATGATATTGCTTCTATTTGCCCCTTGTTTTTTGTATTTATTTTACTCAGAGCAGATCTAAGATGTAAAGAGTAAAGTATACGTGAAAACTGAAAAACTTGCATGAACTATGAACTGAAGCTGCTAAAATTTTCTTTGACTTAACTTTTTGTTTCTACCGCAAGGGGATTTCATAGGAAAGTGTCAGTTTCCTACACATGATAATTAAGATTCATATGACTAACAACTTAAAATTCAGTAGAAATCTCATATAACCCTCTAGCGGTCCCCAAATCCTGGCTTATTAGCCTGAAACTGGCAAGTACAGAATAGTAGAGAGAAAACTGGGACAGATATGTTCAATATTAATGCAAGAAGATACAGAAGAAAAATAAAAATAAACTTTCTTTTCCTACGCAGTAGAAGTACCTAAGGCAAAAAAAGTTATTAGAATACACATTGAACTTGACTGAAATATAGATTTAAACCTTTAAACATATTCCCCTGCCTTTAATGGTATAAAATATTCACTGTAGTCAGTAAATTAGACAATGATTTAGGAAATAGTGGGCTATGAAATTTATTTAGTATTATTTCTACATAAACATAAGAAAAGAGCTTTATGTCTTTTTTTATTCCCTTTACTAGTTGAATGTGTTTATTACATGTACTCTGAGAATAATTCATTTTTTTCCACTTATAGACGGACACCTTCAACAAATAAACTTTTAAAATAATTATTTGTAATATTTTCAGTGTTGTTTTCTCCTTGTTGCTTCAGAACATAAAAAATGGGAGAATAGAATATCATTGCTTCCATTCTAAAATCAGCTCTCCAGCATTGAGCATTTTATTGTCTTAAGTCCTTGCTTACAGATATTATGCACCCAAAGAAATGCATTTATCTAGATTTTAATTTTATTTACATTTGAAGGCAATTGTTGCTGTTACCATGACTGGAATCCTTTTGATTTCTTTCTGCCTTAATTCCCCTTGTTCAGACCTTTGTGAGCAGCTTTGTTATGTTACTTCACTCTGCTCATTTATGGATGTGCAGAAAGTCAATTCCTGAATCTTTATTTTTTGCTTATGATTTTGCACTCTTGACTTACATATGCAGGAAAAAAAAATCAGTAACTTTTGATATGAATAAATACATTTGTCAGAAGAAGAAGAATTTCAATGCTTTTTCTACCCAAGCAGCTCTTTTGTTTGTTGCTGGTTTCTTTTTCTTCTATCTCCTAACATATTGAAACTTCTTCTGCTTCTCATATTCTCCCTGTAAGGAAGGCGGCCTTTTGTATTTTAAAAATTTAGACTGTACACTGATTACAAATTCCTACACAAGAGGAAAATATTTTGAGCAAAGAGGAGGGAAAGTTGGTTAGAGCTGTAATATTTTCATGTTTACATTCCAATTATTCTCTAAGTTCAATTTATGGTTTTCAAGTTTAAAAATTATAAATTGGGAAAATCTAAACCAGAAATCTCTCTACTGTTTTACTTCTGATACTGAGCCAGGAGTCGGAGTACCTTCGTACTGCCCAGGCAATTTTTCCTATTAATATTGCTGAATGCTGCCTCAGGCTTTTTGTTTTGTGTTGTTCTCTCTGCCTAGGTTGTATATAGATCAAAGATATCTGAAAAAAAAAATTCAGATAAACATCTCTGTTTTGATAACCAAAAATCCATGTGAACCATTTGGTAGAATGCTTGGTTATGTAGCAGTTTCTTCTCTTTGGTTACAGCTTCTTATTGGATATTAGCCACTGCTCCCTTTTCTTAAACTGAAGTATCAAAAATATTCTCTCCTAAGGTATCCATAATAATAATAACAACAGAACTATAAATGAAACAATTCTGAGCATGAGCCTTTAATAAGTGCAAGTTGAAGGACTGTATGTTCTGTGCTGAATAGATGCATATGGTGAGTGCTTTGAATCAAGTCAGGACTAAAAGGAAATGATCTGCAGTTCTCTGCTTGAGCACATGTTTAGAAGAGATTAAAAAAAAAAGAAAAAAAATAAAGGAAAACAGACATAAAGGCTTTATTAGACCTGAAAGCTGGAAGCAGATGTAAAGTTTAAGCATAGTAATGCTTAAATTCTCATGTAACTGCTCAGAAACAGAAATGTAATATAAGACAAACAGTCATCTTTGAAATTAAAAGCCATTATGATTTCAATTTTGCCACAAAATCAATATCTGAGCCTAATTCACAAGAGCCACAATAAAGAAAGTAGAAAGAAATAGCTGAAATCTCTCCATGAGGTCAACCTGTCAAAGAAACTTATAGTACAATATCAGTTTAGGTTGTTCGCTGGCGTCCTGAACAATAGGGTCCGTTTATCTTTTGAACTCTGCAATAGGTCCCAGGGAATGAAGCACTGAAAGCCCCTCTATCAGCACGTGTTACCAAAGTAAAGTTAATTCTAATTCTCTGAATTAGAGTTTGCTGAGTTTTTCTTGAGTAAATTCTCTATTTTCACATAAAAAATATGATGCTTTAGTAACTTCTTAATTGGTGTTTTATCTCTTTTTTGAGGAAGGAAAAATTTTGTTTTCAACTTCATCAATATGTTGTCTTCTTTTGGAAGACACTTCTTAAAAAAGTATTTTCCTTTGTTCTTGTCCTGTACACATTAGGAGAAAAAAGTGTTCTTTATCAGAAAAATGTATAAGCATATACCCATGTTGTGGGAAATTGCTTGGTAGTTGTAGAGTCAGGATGACACAGTTACAGATGATCATCGTTCATGCCACTGCTGATGTTAAGATTTTATTTACCAGAAAGATGACTTGCCTGGGCAAATGCTGATGTACTGGGTCGCAGAAAATCTGTAATAGTCTGT
>JAUBOD010001108.1:1553587-1563953 GCA_032353885.1 Nothura maculosa | reverse complement strand
CAAATGTCCTGCTTAGAAGAGAGTCATTCATTGCACATCCAAGGCCTTTGTCGTGGTCCAAGGGCTGTGCTTTGCCATGGCTCCTTCTGCCGTCCAGGTCTGACCCGGCTGGCAGGGCAGGAATTTGCTGCAGTGCCTTTGGCTCTCCTTTCTTTTGCTGCTTTTGGAAGTTCACCAGCCAGCTGTGGCTTCGCTGCGTCCTCCTCAGGACAGTGTTCTTGTCGCTGGCTCTTGTGTTGGTTTTACTCAGAGGGATGCAATTCTGTGATGTGAATATGAAGAGGGTTTAAACAGGAGGAGGAGAAAAAATACGACTAAGAGCTCCTTTCAGTGTGGCATTCATTTGGGTTAAATTAAAGCAGCCCTGGAAGTGTGGGTGCAGAAGCAATGAACTTCAAGCTAATGACAGAAACAATTGTTTTTATAGTAACTTAATTATGTTAATTGATTTGACAACTTGAGAGAAAGGAGGTTTTTGTATATGGAGAGGAGTTAGCTGGAGACAAGTCCGGTGAAATGGAGGGAGAAGCTGCTATTTAGCCCCAATGAGTGGAGAGAGATCTGTAGGAGGCATAGCACGAAGGTTGTAATGGGCCATAAAACTAATGTCTTTACTAAGTCTATGATTTTTATTATCCATTAGTTAAGTTGAATTCCTGGATTAACTCTGGAAGGCATTTTGCCTAGGGATGCAGGCTGAAAGGTCGTAGGGGAGGGACCATTTTGTGATTTTGTTGTTGTTGTTAATAGTTCAGAGTTTTTTTTCATTTCATTGAATATTTGAATTGGTAAAATTTGTCACAAAATATGTTGACTGTTTTGTATAAATGGTTTCCGCGAGGACCCCATTCTCCTCAGCATAGCTCAGTAGATGGTAGAACAATATCCTACACCATAACAGCATCACAGCTTGTCTGAGAAATACACGAACACAAAAACGACTCCGAGAGGCTCTTGGCGCCCGCCCCTGCTTCCTCTTCCCACTGCCAGATGCTGAATTTGTTGCTCAGCTGAGCCTTCCCACAGGTCCAGTGCTGACACGCTCGACTGAGAAAAAGGAGATGAGTTTTAGAATAGTTCAGAGAAATAAATGATCTACGGAGAGTTTATTTTTGGCCCTCTTTATTGGGTCTGAAAAAGAAGAAATGAGCTCCCAGGTAGGTGCCACCTGAGGCAGTTGTTCTGATGGGCTCTCAGCCACTGGCAGATCCTGCTCTCCCCATGTCACCAGCTCCTTCACTGCTCTTGGCTTGTGGCCTTGCCTGCTCCCTTGCCCCAGCTCATTTGAATCCCTTAGTTAGGCAAGGCAGAAACCCCCTGAGGTAGGTTCTGGGTTTCTTAAACTTTTTTTTTTTTTTAAAAATTCAACAGAGTTATGGGTTTGAGTTGCTAGAAATGTCTTTGAAGGTTTTTTGTAGATCTCCTTGGTGAATGGAAATGAGAGCAAAGCGTAGCTTTGAGTGCTCGCGAATGCTGAAGAATGATTAAGCCATCAGAAAAAGAGGAGCTGTGATAATGTTAGGCTGTAAAGAATACAAGCAGCTTAACAGATAGTCCTGTGCCACCGCTAGCAGGAATTGAGGGAAGACCCCACGCTTATTTCCTTGGAACACAATTTGTCATTAGACTTCTTCCTTAATAGCTTCAAGAGAAATTGTGTACTCTTACTCTCCAGCAGCTTTTAGTTTGCTCTTTAAGATCCACAAGGCTAAAAAATCCTTGCAGACCTACCCTATTAAACAATCCTTCAAGAACTACCAGGAGAAATTGTCCTCAAACGTTTCATCTTTGGAAAAGCCAGCTCTCCTCTCAGAGAAGACAGGCATTTTATTAGCTATAAAATATAACTGCTTGGTTATTGCAACAAATCATGTGTATGGTAGCAGGCACGAGAAGTGCAAGCCTGTGCTTAGAGTCTCGGCTCTTGGCGTAATTTTTGTTCCTGTAAGTGCTTAAGGCAAGCTGGAGTGCTGTCATAGCACGAGCTGTTATTCTGCTGGCTGGTGACACTTACAGTGTCTTTTATCTTTTATTAAAAATCCACAAATTGAACAAAACCCTAACGTATAAGTAAATTCAAATAAAATAAATGCTGTAAGACTGAAGGAGTGCTTGAAACGACAAACTGTAACAAATTAGGTTTTATTTTCCTGAGTCTGCAGATAGCTTGAAATAGTGATCTGTAATTAATATTGTACCAGACAGCTCAGAATTTATTCCAAAATCCTGTTTTTTTAAGAGCCTCTGTCCAATGCAGAGAACTACAGCAACCTGTGTTGCAGCAAGAGACAGACAGGAGACTTTAACACATTTAGGCATTTCCAGTAAGCAGAGTAACTGCTAGACTCCTTCTGTTAACATCATTTTCATTTTTAAAGAGAGAAGGAAAGTAACTGTTCAAAACAGATATATGGTCCTGGAAGCATAATGTCACAGGAAAGGAGTGTTTGCTTTTATGTCGCTTAACCAAGCCCTTTGGTTGTAACCCTGGAAAATCATAAAATCATGGTTTTATTATGCAGGGAATAGCTATTTTAGCTAAGCTTCAGGAGCTCATTTGTTACTGGGGGCATAGACCATAAGAAGCCAAATATTATCATGTTCGGAATAAAATCATCTTCATAACATATTTTCTTCTTCATATTCCTGCTAGATTTATAATACTATAAGCTATCAGAACGACCAGTGTTTCTGTGTTTAAAATACAAACTTTGTAGTGTAATCGCCTCCTGCTAAATCCTAATGCATTTTTTGTTTTGTTTTGTTTCATTTCATTTTGTGGCTCATTTCTTGCTTTGCACTCCCAAAGATCTTCAACTCTCTGCTCTCCGAGTCACAAATGAATTTTTAAAATAAGCACTTGTACTGTGAACCAAAAAGCAAAATACAGAGATGGAATCAAAAGAAGGAGGTAAATTACTTTTAGTGTTCTCCAAAGAAACTTTCATTTGGCTTTTCCTGTTGTTTTGAAACTCTGAAAATCAATATAGAAGCATATATTCTGAAGGCAGGTCATGGGTGCACGGGGTGTTTGGAGCCGTCAACTTTGAAGGGGATACTTATGCCCTCCTCCGCCTGACATGAATCCGCAGTTCTTGGTGCTAAGTGTCCCGATGAAAGTACATTTTAGCTGCGGCTATCCATCTCAATGGCTATTACTTTTTACTGTTCCAGACTCCCATCTTTTATTATGGATTCACTGATAGATCAATATGACAGAAGCAAGATAAAAGTCAGTTAGCTGTACATGTCTATTAGGAGCTTGAAACCTCAGAAAGTGGGTTTTTTTTCAGGACAGGAAGGGTAAGCTCTTCACCAGCAGCCCCATATATGCTACTTTCCTGTTATGTATACCAATAGTTTTCTTTTAGTTTCCGTTCAATCAGTCAGTGTGTGAACACTATCCTTTTTTGACACTTTCCTGGCCATTGAATTGGAGGAAATAATGAGAAATGTGAATGGAGCCCCTGGGAAGGCACAGGAGAGGAGCACCGGCACCCAGTACTGACTGCCCAGGCTGCAACCCCTGCTGTGCCCTGGTGTGAAGCTTGCCAGGATTAAACCAATGGCCTGAAAAGGAGGAAGAGAGGAGGGGTTGACGCCCTCCAAACCTCGGAGGGTAGGTGAGAATTGCCCGCCTAGGTGCCTCTCTGTCTCACTGAAGGCTGATGGGCTTGGTAAAGACATGGCCTGGGGACATTTGGGTCCTGTTGGATGGTGTCAGCTGGGGTGCTGGTGGGAGGCCCCGTGCTGGGTGCTGGTGGAGGAAAGCTGGGACACCCATCCTGCAACCCCTTCCCACCCATCTGGAGTTGTCCTCAAGATCAGAGAAATTGTAGCTCCAAGTTTTTCCTGGAATTTGAGTGTATGGGAGGGATTTTGACAGTGTCGACTCTTTCCCGGGACTGCTTTCCATGCTCAAAATCCTCACTCCATATGCGGAAAGCTGTCTTGGAGACTGTGCTCTGTCAAAATGCTAGGAATTGGCAACAGTCAGAGAAATGATTAGCAGGGAGCGCAGATGACCTGCGGTCATAAAACTGTTGTGCTGCTATACATGATATTGGCCCTCATCAAACAGAGTTTCCAGTTCTGCACAGATTAGTCAGCAGCTTTTAACTGGGGCTCTTGCCCTGTATATTAAGTCTTGATCTGTGATAGAAGCCCACTACTATATGTGGGTCACAGGAGTTTGCAGCTGAGCAAAGGGTGAGAACCTGGATATTTGTGTATTCTATTCATTTATCACCTGTGTTTCCGTTTAACTCTAACCATGGAAAAAGGCATCAGTAATAGAGCAACAAATGTCTGGTGAATGTTCTTGCAGAAAAAAGATATATATTTGCTCTGGCAAAGTACACTTAGCAACTTCTTGGATAAAGCAGCACAGTGCTCATTCTGAGTGATTTAAAAGAAGGATTGGAGGATTGTACCTGAAAAGAAATTAAAACCCTTGATTTCTTGAGGTGTCCTTCTCTCATAAGATTTTCTTTTTTTCTTGAACACCTGTCACCAACTGCAGTCTAATATGTTCCTGAAGCAAAGCAATAGTATTTTAAAAAGTTGAAGTGTTACCTGTCATCATTATGTTTTAAGCAATATCTCAGAAGGGACCAAACTCTTATCAACAGGGAAGTACCCCAATCTCCTGTCACTTGATGAAATTCTTAGAAACTGTTATCTCACAGTTTCATCATTGCTTCCAAGGACAGTTATGGAAGGATGCCCCTGTCTTCCTTCTCCATGTGCTCTCTCTTCTTGCCATGTGCTTCCTTCCAGCAGGGATGTTCTTCAAGAGGTGGGTATGAAACAGGAGGTCACTTCTGCTTCTCAGTGGTGCAGAGAAGTGTGTGGGCTGGAGGGATGCGCAGCTACTAGGAGACAGGCTTCCCTTCTGACCTCGGCAGAAAACAGCTGTGGTCCTGAAATAGTGTGGGAGAGACTCCTTTATCTCTTTTTAAGCTTTCTCAATGGGTGCTGCTGTGAGTGCAACACTAGTGGTGAGGGCAGTGCAGAAGACTTACCCAACAAGACTTTGAGAAGTGTTGAGCTGTTGGTGGTGGTAAATGCACTATTTAGCGCTGTTGTTGCTAAAATGTAGTTTTGTGTGTATTCAAGGTGGTTTGGAGTGATTTCCAGGAGTCTTAAAGCTCATGGAGTTTGCTCTTGTACAGTTCAGCCTATTTCAGTTCATACTATTGTTTTAGAAAATGCCCTTTTTGTTTCTTCGGGGCAAACGAAAGATGTTCTGATATATCTTACAGGAACCATGTTTGTATTTCTAAAGTGACCCTTTATGCAAAGTTTTGTTGCAAGCATCCATTCCTGTACTGGAACAGTGCTGGCTGTTCTGGAAAGCTAGTGTTAGTTTCAAGCCATGAGCTGAATGTGCTTTGGTGTTTCTGCATCATATGCTATCGTGTATATGGGAGTCTAAAACAGTACAACTAAATATACAAACAAAGGCAATCAAGTAGTAATTACTTGTTTGAGTAAGGAGGATGAGAAATTGAAGCGATAGAGTAGAGCACTAGGCTGTTCTTCAGTGACTCCTGGCACCTGTAGCTTACTGATTCCAAAGGGTTAGCAGTAGGCAAACCAGAGCCGTCAGTATCTTTATGTACAGTACCTCATATTGATGGTGATTGCTGCTGGGTTTTTTGTTTTGTTTTAGGAAAAAAAAAAGTGTTGTCGGAGTATTTTTAAGATGGCAAAAGAGAAGTGGCACTGTTTGAAAATCCCCGTGGTACCGTAATGAGACTTCACATAAACATTAGATCAAGCAACCAAAGATTGTGAATTATTCTGGGAAGTTTTTAAATGTGGGATATATGACATTACTTAAGTATTTATAAATGCCATATCATCTGTTATAAGGAAAGCTAATAGACTGTTCTGCAGACATTCCAGCTCCAGAAAGAAATTGCTTCTGTAATCTATTTCTATAAAATCGGCAAAAGTGGAAGCAGACGTACTATGGGTCAATACCAGCGAAAGGCCTCTCTGCAGACAAAAGATTCACAGTCCATTAAGTTTCAGGTCTGCCCTGATATGGATTCCTCTGATGTATTACTATTATATGCTATTTTTGTTGACTCAGTTCCTATGTCAGCAAAACCAAACATTTTGGCTTGTGTCCCAGCATCAAGCTGTCTGTGGAGGATATGTGTTTGCCTCTACCACCATGACAGTAATGAGAAACTGGCATTATTTTGATTTGCATAATTGTACGCTTCTAACTTAGACTCTGTGTCAGTAGGAGACAACTTATTGTAATGATACTCACTGCACATTATTCGTTCTGTGCAATCAGCATTTATTTATGCAAATTTTGTCATTACAAGAGGTCATTTTCCAACCTTCTACCATGAAATCACTTTCTCTGCCAATAAACAGTAAGCAATCACAATAGGAGAACAGCCAGGTATATTTGTCATTCACACTCATTGGCCAAGACACTGCAAAGGATTTTTTTGTATGTGCGCATATGTTTTTAAAATTATGTTTTATGAAAGACTGACAGCTATGATGACAAACCTAAAAGCTGATAGACCACATGTGATTATTCTAGACAAATGCTGTCAAAAAGGCACACACAAAACCCCAAACAAAACCACCCCACTGTCTCACTAGTTCTGAGAGTTTCTTTTAAGAATAATTTATAGACTGAAAAAAAAATATTTTGTGCTCCCCAGATGATCAGTGGAATGTTTTCTGTGATAAGAAGCAGAACCCTGTAATTTATTCATGTAAGAGATAAAAAGACAGAATAACAAACTTGGATGTTCCACTTGTAACAGTAACCTGAAATAGCAATAAATGTTGGAGAAACTCATCAGAATTGTTTGGATATTCAGGACTCAAGAAATGACCTTCAAGGCTCTTGTGACAAAAATATTACCAGGGTCACGTTGTTTGTCATATCATTAGTAGTAGACGAGCCTCTTAAGGTTTGCTTTGCAAATAACTGAAATGATGCTAGTAATTGGATTTCACTCTAGACAATCCTGTCTAAGTTAAAAAAGAGTTAGAATATGTGAGGGCTTAAAGGGTAGGAGGAAAACACACAAAGCAGGTAATTCAGAGGTTGGTTGACTCTGGCAAAGTGATGATAGTCAATAGATTTTATCTTAATGAGAGACACATCAAAGTTCCTTACTACCATCCAAGCTGTTGCTGCAAGGACCCTAAAAAGCCCTCAGGTATGGCTTCCCAGATATGGGAGTGAGCAGAAGAGAGCTCCACTCTGCCAGCTTTTAGACCAAAACCATATTTTAAGTAAATACAAAACAAACCCCCTAGGAAGGCCACATTTACAAAGAATGATTGAGTTTCTAGTGGTCTTTTGTATGCCAAACAAATTTACAAATCAGATGTTGTACAACACATGGGAAGAAGTATATTTTGAAAGAACGTTGTTTAAATGTGTTTACCTTCATGTGAAGGAAGAAGTTTGCTAATTGCAAAGCACATCATCTGAGGGAGGGCTTTCTGTCCACAGGTGTTGATCAAGTTACTTTCTATACCATTTTGTGATCCTTTCTTTAGGTGGGAATATGATCCTCTGTCTCGGCATACGTGGTTTCAAACTGCTCAAATGAAAAGGTTTTTGAAGAAAACTTAGCTGAGCAGCCAATGCTGTATGACCCTCCAGTGGAACATGAAGCTATGTGAGCATAGAGTTTAATAAGAATATACTGTTCTTTGTGTCATTTCCTCACAGTTAGTTTGACATACTGAATTAAGAGCAGAAACTGTATAGTTAGAACTTTCTGATACTTTTTTTTGTGGTGATGAGTTAATTGAGAAAGAAGTAAGGGGAGCTAAATTGAAAGGACCACAATAAAACTAAACTCAAGAATGGAATGAGAAAGGAAAGAAGTCCCAAAGGAAAAAGAAAATGCTGTGGAAGAAAGTCAAGAAAAAGGCTAGGAAAAAAAAAAGTACTGTGTCTCAGAGAGGTCCAAGACTAAAAATTAAATTGCAAAATAAGAGCCACTGAGCACAGAAGAAACTACCAAAATCCCAAGTTATTAAAAGTAAAAGCAGCCTGAATGAAATGGGCTATGATGTTGCAGAGAAGAGGGAAAAATACTCATAGAAGACGTAGCTGTCTACATAGCCTTGGACTAGCAGCAGGATGAACTCTGAGTCAATACATGAATGCGTGCTTAAAAATGAGCAACATAGACGTATGATAGCACATCTGTGTGGTCCACAGTGATAGTGGAAGGACAACTATTTGGACTATCTGGGGATTAACGAAATTACAGTGTATACTGAACAGTTTGGGGTAGTGTTTGTGAAACCTGAGGTACACAATGAAATACTCTAAGAGTATTTTGTAATTGGAGGATTTGATAGACTCGATTGGGCAGTTGAAAGGCAGAGGCAGGAAAAACTGACAGTAGCAACCCAAGGAGCAACAGTTACATCTGGAAGAAATGAAGGGCAGATTTTTCTCTAAAACTTCACTTTGAAAATAACTTGAAAACAGAACAAAATCCCTAACAACAGTATCCTTTCCAATTTCACTTTTATGTTTCTCAACTGTTTTAAGTAACAAAGGGAGGAAATTCTTGTTTTGTTAATTAGATGGAGTCATCATAGGCAGAAACATTCCTTGTGGACACTTTGATTTCATGAGGCCTTACTTCACTTAGGAGCAGCCCCAGGCATGGCAGTGGTAGCTAATGATGCTCTTTCCCTATTCACTCTGAGCGGTTGTTTTGGCTTTTCACCCTTCTAGGACAGAGGGAATTATAATAGGCCAAATGGGAAAAACTGAAGCCCTTTTTGTAGCTGATGACAAAGATTTGCAGTTTGCTAGGAAGCTAATGAATGTTGCTTCTCTAACCCACAGATTTTAATCTGGTCTCACGCTACAGCTAACGCAAGTAGAAGGTGAGTAATGTAGTCTACCTTCCAACCAGTCTACCTGTAGCCCAACTGAGGTGAAAAATGAACCTAAAGTAAGTTTAGGGGTTCCTTAGCATGGATTTCCTCTGTTAGTTGTGGTACCCGACTTTCTTGGTTTTTCTGCAGGATCCCTAAAATTCCTGAGTTAAAAAATCTAGAGGTTAGGAATTTTGGGAATGCTCTATTCTGACCAGGTCTTTACATTTCCTTTCAGAGCGTCCGAATTTGGACAGTTCAGCAACTCACAGCACTAGCTCTTTTATAAGACTTCCTGGCTGTGGTAAATGCAAGAGGATTTACCAAAGTAAACATAGTTTGCCTAGAAAACTGAAAAATTAGGACCTGGAAGAATCACAAAGCACACACTTGCTTAGATGTGCTATTTACAGACAGATATGTGTAAAATCTTTATTTACTCCATAAACCCTTGAACTTCCCGCCTCAATTCCCTTAGACGTGGGTGTGGGTTGAAGGGCAGGTGTCTCCATGTAGCACTGGGGAAGACTGGGGAGCCCTGAAGCTGGGGCTTGAAGCCTGAAGCGTGAGGCCTAATGACAGCCTAGGCCTTGGGGCCCCGTCTGTCTCTAATTTCATACCTGCTCCGTGTGTATGCAGAACGGAGCGCTCTTTTTATTAAAAGGCATCACGTGAGGTACTTTCTGCTTAGCAGTCGTCTGAATTGTGCCAGTGAGTTTCTTTTATCTAAATCAACAGCATGTGTGGATGCTTGTTGCAGATTTCAAGTACACCGTGCCAATGATTCACACAAGGCAAAGGCCTGTTTGTTGAAAAGAAATCCATGGCCAGGGCAATTACAATGTAGCTGAACTGTTCTAATGGTGAAGTGTCTTTGATTCCATATAATAAGAACCATGCAGCCTTGGAAATATTTATTAAAATGTTTTAAAATGCATTAGAACTTTTGAATTGTGGATGGGCAGAATGGAAAACGCAGAAACATTATACGAGGGTCAGGAGAATGCCAACTGCTTTGAACTCACGTTTTAACTCCTGCAGTTACCTTTCCAGCCTGCACTGCCATCCTCAGTGGGCTTGATTCGTTGCTCAGGGTTGAATTCACTTTACTTGTACTCAGTGATCTAAAAGTAAGCACTGAATTAAAGCAGGTCACCTGGGCACCTTCTATGGTCAAAGGAGAGAGGAAGATGATTCCTCTCTCTGAGATCAGTTTTACCAGTCTCTGGTAATTGCCTTCCTTTGCACCAGCCCTGCAGAGATGCTTTTTTTCATCTCCATTTATTCATAGTGGACACCTTGGTGACTAGTGTGGAGTAGATGCTTCACTTCTCTACAGTTGATCTTAGTCTAGTAGTTTGGTGCTGAACATGTCAGCATTATCAGCTGTGCAGAAAAGGGTTAAAATACCTTGATAGTTTCTCAAAATGCTAAGAATGCACCTCAGATTTACTCAGATGGGTAAGGGAAT
>JAUBOD010001108.1:1505108-1525341 GCA_032353885.1 Nothura maculosa | reverse complement strand
TCCCTTAGCATCGAGATTGTATGAAGATTAGCCTCTACTATGCTATTGCACTTGATTTTCCCACTCCTCAAAGCACAAGTCCAGCTCACCGCGTTGTAGCTACATGTCGGGTACAGACTGGCATCGTCTCAAATGCTATGAGGAGAAAACCTAGGAAGAACATAAGGACCAAAACTGTGGAACTGGTTTGTGAGCATAATGCATTAGCCCCACACTTTAGGAATAACTTGTGGTATGTGGGACTTCTGTGCCTCTGTGGAAAGCTGTGAAAATCATGAACCAAGCAGACTGTATATGTATAACCAATCTCATGATAGCTGGCATGAATGAATCAATAACCTGTGTATCATGAACAGATGATACTGTAGATAAACAGCCAAAGGGCAGTTCTAAAGGAGTAATAGCTCTTTCACACCTATGATGTTTAGGAAGAAGATATTAACAGGATTTTCAGAGCCCTTGTGCCCTTTGCCAGGTGGACCAGAGTGGAGGAGGTATTGAGGACAGCTCTCAGACTAGAGTTCAAAATGAACATCAGCATGGGTAGGAAAAGATAAAATTACTCATTCCTAACAATGGCATTAAGTAAGCAAGTTGTGTTTGTGAACCTTGAACCTCTGTCTCCCATGTGTTGAATGCATCCTGAAGTCTCATGTAAAAGAGGAAGTAATTAGAAAAGTATTCCATTGGTAAATAGAAAGCTTTAATCCAAGTAAGATTAGACTAAAATTAGGTTTTACCTGTGACCTTTTATATCCATGGCTATAGCTAAAAGTTTAATCTTGACACCAGCTAATAAATTTATTTGTTCAACCATAAAGCTGGCCTTATTTGTTGTTAAGGTCAATCGGAGTGAAGTTGCAAGCGTGGGGTACTCTTATCTCCAGGGAGGGAGGGAATCCACACTGGTCCACGCAGGCACTGGGGCCTATTTTTCTGCAAACTCTTTCAGCCTAAAATAATTCAGTTTTGGATTTAGCTCCACCAATCCCCTCCTGTCTGATGCATGAAGGAAACAAATGGGAACTCAGGCTTTTAGCCCTGGTCACACAGAAATGCAGGCAGCTATGAATGGAGAGAGCTCTGCTCGTCTCCAGGCTGTAACAGCTCTGAGCATCTAATTTATGTACACAGGGCTGGAGCTGACTGTTATTGCTGTTTTATTAGACTCGGTTTTCTCAGTGGGGTCCTGCCCCATGACTGGGGATTGTAGATGTTAGAACTGTGCTCTGAATAAATAATGTGTAGGAAAAATTGTTCTGACTACAGTAATGCACAGCAACCTTATTTGCAGACTGTGTGTTGCTGTACTAGTCACTATCTGAACATATAAGAGAAAAAGAGCTTAGATAAAATACCGTGTGCAGTCAGAGTGCCTCCCTGATCAAGAGGTGATTCACATGATGATGCTTCTAACATCTTTGTGTTCTGTCATTTGGGGTTGTAGCCTTATGTGTAGGTTCTACAGTGTAGTCTTCTCTGGCTGTTAGATTCTATGTTTAAAAATAGTGCCACTCCCTGGTATGTGCCTGTGTTCCCTGCTCTGTGGTTAGGATAGCCAGCTCTGATGTAGGACTGCTTTGCCATTTCTGTAGAGACATCTGTATTTCCCTGCTCCTTCAGTTCATCAACTCTGGCCTCAAGGTGCTCTACTACTGCTCTGAGGGCCATTAGCTGCTTGCACCACATTTGGATCAGACACATATATCTAACCTTATCTTTGAAAGGTCTGGAAAAAAAAACATTGGAAAAGGGATCTTCTGTTCAAGTTCATGCCCTCTTGACTAATTTGAATTAACACCTACTTAGAGGGGTAAGAAGTCAAAAATATGCCTGGAAGGTTAAACATTAAGTATGTAAAGCTATATTTCCAAACTTCCATAATGCATGAAAATGTATACGTAAAAAAATGTCTGAACAAAACCAAAGTTTAAGAGCTAATACATTTTAAAGTATGTGGATTTTAAGCCTTTTTTGAGGTTATCTTTTGCTGATTGCCTTCAGGGGAGGTGAGACAAGTTTCTAACCTTTGCAGCCAGCTCAATGGAAGAGGGGGAAGTAAGAACACAGAGGCAGGAAGAGATCTCAAATTCAACTTGTTGTCTGATCTTTGAAGGGCTTCAAGAATGAAAATCTTTAAAGAGAACCCCATAGGTGCTACATGATCTGCATTTTGTCAGTCAGCCTCACAATCACTGTGGGAGACAGAAACCACACATTTACTGCAAGGACAGCCTCTCCTCTTTCCAGCTTCTGTGCCTTTCCACTCCCTACTGTTGCACCTCAAGTTTATGATGGACAACTCTTGCAAACCACCGTTTGGTTTGGGTTTCCTTTCTAGATTCTTCTAATAACAGCACAAGCTGCAGCCTTATCCTGTGTTGTCTTCTATAGATTCATCTACTTAATGTGGTAAAAGGCTTTTATGCTTCATCTTCTTCCAAACTCTGCTTAGAGAGAACTTTTCTGGCTAACCAAAAATATGCCATTCCTTTGTTTGCCCCTGATTTCATTATTCTCTTCTCTTTTCTTCTCTTCTCCATTTGTTAAAATTAGATCAAATTTCTGATTCATATCACAGCATGGCTGTATTTCAGTTGTCATAATGAAACTGAGAAAACGGTGAACTGTGGGATGACACCAGGTGACAACATGGGGTTGCCAGGAACTGCAAAAGTCAGTGTAATATTGAGCCCTAGCCTCAGGACACAGATATCTCCGGTGCACCTACAGTCTGCTGCAGAAATGCAAATTGTTTTTCACAGTTGTATTTCCATGTCTGGAAGTACATTTCCATGTATTTCCATAGCATGAAGCCTTTTCCTCTGACTTGTCAGTGATGTTGAAAGGACCCTCTGGATGCAGTGCACCCAAACAAACATGGCAGAAGTTCCCATATTTTGATCACGGTCTACAAATCATTCTGGAATCATCAAACTATTTGTTGTTTAATAGCTTTTTTCTCCAGCTATCCAGCCTTTCTTTGTGTCATTTTATGGGATACAAGAGTTCAGAGAATTCGTAAGGCAGAAGTTGAACATAAGACACTGAAGCAAGTATAAAAACAACTGAAGCCGTTTTAGATGTGGAATCTTTGTCAGTTTTTTTCCAGACATACCATGCTGGCTATCACTTAGTCATTTGATTCTGAACGAGAGTGAAAAATGATACGTGCAACTTGCTGCCCAGTGTCCGCGCTAGCAAGCTTGTGTGATTGTATTTGAGTTGACTATTTCAGCAAATAGCAGAGCACAGCAGCAATTGCTGAGCCCTGTCTGTATTCTCTCTTTGCGGTGAGCAGGGATTTTTCATTTCATACATCATTTACAGTTTGCCACAGTGATTCCAGTCAGCCAGGATATATTTTCCACACGAGGAGAAGAAAGAGAAATATATATCATTTGTTGTAGAAGCTGGGCACATTGGGCTCAAATTTAATTACACTATAACATCAAAAGCTAAACTAATAGAGAGAAAAAAGTCAGCTGTCCCTTACCTCAGAGTAAAAGGTGAGAAGTTCTCCTGCTGTATGAGAGTACTGTGTAGGTCTCTAGGAGCAGGAATTTTGCTGCTTTGGTCCATCATGGATTATATCCATGGCAGTCAATGTATATATACATTTAACACAGGTGCAATGCATATATCATCTAAGCGTCTTACAAAGCAGCAGAGGCCTTTTACCTTTGTGGCAGAGTGGCTTTGTTAACTACCCTGCTTATTGCTGAAGCGGCGCGGATGCTGCTGCAGCAGCTCCCGTGCCTGCTGCGGGCTCCTGCTGGGAGGCACAATCCTCTGGAAAGGGGAGTCGCAGCAGGGATCCGCAGTCTGCAGCACCCGCGCGACCCTGCAGGAAAGGCTCCTCACTCCCATTTTTCTCTTCTTTTTCCTGCTCACTGTTCTACCAGTGTGTCTTACTCCTGTTCTGGGCTATGGGAGGTTGACAGGATTGGTTTTGTTAGGAAGTTGAGCTGGTTTTAACCAAAAAAAAGAAAACAACAAAAAGAAAAAAAAAGAAAAAAAAAAAGCTTTTTTGTGTGGAAATCTTCACAGTTTCTGTGAAACTGAAGAGCAACCTAGCATTGCCCTTGAGATCAGATCCAAATGTAAGACATGTAGGAAATGCAGTCCTATGCCTTGATCCCTTATTTTCCTTTCTCTTTGGAGCTTCTCAGGAATTTCTTGTTAGTTTAGAAAACTAGAGTGATTCTTTCTGTTACTAAAAGCCTCGGAGTCACAGCGGTTTGTAAGGAAGGATCCCTTCATCTCCTAGGTGCTAGGAAAGCTTCATTTATTGAACTGCCTTGATTGCTGAAGATGACAAAAATATGAATTTGTCTTCGGAACAAATGTGTAAAAGTCTGAACGTGTAAAGACTTGAAAGTATAAGAGAGACCCAAAATCCGCAGTACTAGTGGTGTGAAGGGATGTTAAAGGATGAACTGGGGCACATGATGTTAATTAATGCTATCTCTAGGCTACTAAACAGAGCAGTAATCAGTCATAACGGTCTGGGGATGTTAACCCTGGGCTTACGCTGGTTCCTGCTGGCAATTTTTTCCAGGAATTGCAAAGTAACTTTCGATGAGGAGGATCCTTTCATATTTTCCCATCATCAAATTTCTAGTACCTTCTTCGATACTGTTCTCTATAGCTTGCAGGGACAGGTAAATCTGACATAATACCCTAAGCACTGTTGAAGAATATATCAGAGTACAGAGACAGAAGGGAATTACTCATGTAAGCAAAAGCAAATATCATCATTTAAGGAAAGGAAGTCCAGTGTAAGCAAGTTTTGGTTTAGATGATGGAAGTATGGAAGTACCTACCTGCAGGGTACTCCAGAAAGAGCTCACAGACAGCAATGCAGGGAGCAATACATTTTCCATCAGCCAATGGCAGAGTCCTAGTATGAAAATACATGACATGTCAGAATGTTATTTCCGTTCTTTAAGTGACAATAAGAATAAATAAATAAAATAAATAGGAGGGAAAGACCTAAAGTCTTTGCTGGGATCATCCATGCTTGTCAGGCTTGATGAGGGCATTGTCAATGTGCCTTTGACACCATTAAAGACAGAAAAGCAGGGACAACTATACGCCTATAGCCCTGAGCTTGTTTCCTCGTTAAGGAAACTGATTTGATGAGCTATGTTTGTTCTTTCAAGTTTCATTTGTCAAAATATATAAGGTCATCACAGCTGTATGTATTTGACTTTAGGAGATAACTGCTATAATTAGTAACAATACACTTACTTTATTACTTTTGCTTTGATAGAAGCCCTGGGTGATTTAAAAAAAAATCTCAATTTCAGAGTGAATTATATTAGTTTTGTGTTGTTGCCTGCTAGTGTTAAACTTTTTCTGTGTAATTAGCAAGCAGTAAATTACTTTATTTCTCTTTTGTTTAATTGAGTTAATGATGTCTGCAAAGAAACATGATACCGAGGTGGTTGCTTTTCTCTCTCTTTTCTTTTTTTGCTGATCTCAAAGGGCTCCCGAGTTTCAGATTTTCAGACTTGAGGCTGCATGAGTTCTTGTCATGGCTCAAGACAACTTTAAGAGTTGTCTTGCCATCTTTTAAAGAAAGGCTGATTTCACTGCTGCAGAGAGGTGCATCTAGGTTGTATGAAGAGGGCAGGGGAAGCCTAGCTCCAGGGCTGGTCCCTCTAGGTGAGAGTGTGGGGGCAGGAGGGCAGGATTCATTCTTTAATGAGCCGTCAGCCTTGCTGGGTTGGGGGTTTGAAAGCAGCCTCCCTCTCAGTCCTTTTTGTGCTCTGCCCTCTGGAACACAGCGCTGTCAGTACTTACCACAGGAGACTCCGTCATATCAAAGGATAAAGAAATTGGTGATGAAGAGAGAATTAGGGAGATGAGAGGAGTTATAGGACAGTGAGGTTCATTACAGAGGTAAAGAAAGGGAAGAGGAAGACTTAATGAGGTCCTTGTTTATCACTTTTTCTAGTTCAGTCTTGCTGCAGACTATGGCACTGAAAGCTTAAATTGCATGGATAACTTCCAAAGTAAGTATTATGGTGGGCCAGAATAGAGAGCTTAGGTGTGGTTAATTCTCAGTCTCCAGCCATGGCCATCTTGATGGAGTTTCAAAAAGCTGCTTTACACTTCAAGCGTAAATTGTGCTTTGCGCTTTATACTGGGCAAGACTAGGGCTGCTGTCTTCCGAGTACCCTCATTTGCAGGTTGTCACAGCCCAGTTTTCTTCTTTTGTCCTATTTCTCTGCAAATCCTATTTTTACTTGGACAGTATCTAATTCTGATTTGTTAGACAAATTGTTGGGGGTCTATGAAAGTACTAAAAGAAAGCAAAGCCTCTGCAGCGTGGAAAGTCAAGTCCAACCCTGTTGCTGAGAACTTGCCATAACCTGCCTACCTGGGGCTATGAGGGTCCCAAATAACATCTCATTCACTGTGAAGAAAGGCCGGCTGCAGATCCCGCTAGCTCCTTTCCCAGACGTTTTCCCTGCCCTCCACCTGGCACCTCTGCCTGTTCACATGGCAGCCCCCTCCCTGGCAGCCAGAAGCTGCTGGGCAGAAAGTGCTAGAATCAGCTCTCTTGTAAAAGATCTGCCTAAACCACATCTGTTGGGTAAGAGCTCTTTGAAGCAGCCACGCGGTGTTTGTCACCCGTGCCTGCTGGGTGTGCAGGCCGCCCCGGGTGTGCAGGCCGCCCCGGGTGTGCAGGCCGCCCCGGGCACAGGCGCGCCGGGCTCGGCAGCGGCTCCTGTGGGCTGTGCGGGCGGGACGGACGGGGTGTGTGGCTGGGTCTGGATGCTGGGAGAGCTGTTCTGCTCCACAGAACCAGCTGTTTCTTGACCTTGTACAGCTTTTTATTTTTATCTTTTCATTTACTGAATTTGTAAGTAAATTAACATTTTTAGTGATCCGTTCCCCAACTGACATTATAATACTGTATTGCAACTGTGTGATGCTTCCTTTTCTGTTACAGGCTAACATAGAAAGTTTTATAAAGAGCCCTTCATGACTGGTCTAGTGTCATTTTATTACCCTTCCTTGTCCTATTTTTAGCATGTCCATTTTTGCATCTGGAAAATGGGGATTGCATAATACCTAGCTTGCTCTCTGGGAAACATAAGGTCAGTTAATATTTACCAGCAGTTGAGAGATGAAAAGCCTGATAATGGGCATTATTTTAGAGCCAATATTAGATGTGGCCTTTTAAAACAAATTCTTTCAGTTCTCATGCTATGTACTACTTTTTCTGTGAGTGGCTCCATTAGTGAGGGGCTGTTGGTGCTAATCTCTGTTTTCAGGATTTGACTCCTAGTGAAGGGCAAGATTTTGGCTTTCCAGTGAGTATAGCTCTTCCAGTTGTAACAGTGTAAGTTTGAAACTGAAGTTTCTCTGGTGCAACCCCCTAGTGTGGAATCTGGTTTGCTACTATACAGGTAATTTATACCAATATACTACATATATTTTATTTTCCATAAAAATGTTGTGCCGTAAAACATAAAAATGTTGTGCCTGGCCATACCAGGCCAGTCAAATCCTGCTCATGGTGTGTGACCCTACAGCCCGACTGCCCCGTGTGATCCCTTGGCCATCAGTGTGCAGCAAATGGGATTTTAGTGGAGATCAAGGGAGACAATTTCAGTTATTGGATGCTAACTGAAAACCAAGGTTTTCTTTTTCAATACAGACTGTGCCTGCTTGTATTTGCTGTTATTGATGCCGTGGATGGTACTTTGTGGTAACAGTGTCATCAGGGAGAGCCATGACATGTCAAGAAAGATTTTTTAATATGATCTATCACAAGAGCAATAATGGAAGCACAGAAATACAGAAACAGCTATATCATTTGAACAGAAAGGTAACTTTGGCAGAGTTACAGCCTGGAAGGAAAGTTGTCTTTCGAATCCTCAACACCCAGTGCAAGTTATTCCCTCTGCTTTCCAGCCAGTTCGAGGGAAGTGCAACATCATGTTTCCCAGCAGACATTATTAACTCAATTAAACTAAAGAGATATAAAGTAAATTACTCCATCCTAATTATACAAAAAAATCGATAAACAGGCTACAAAAACAATTATATAATTCACTCAGAAATTAAGATGTTTAAACCACTAACCATTTAAATCAAAGCAACAGTAATAAAATAAGTGTAATGTTACTAATTGCTACATTTCATCTTCTGAAGCCAAATACATACGTTTGTGTTGACTTGCTTCATTTTGGCATTGCTAAGTATAGAAACAGAGCCTGAGTGGGTTGAACACACACAGCAGGGTAAAGAGAACATCTTTCATAGAGCGAGAAGCTGAGCCTGGAGCGATGGGGAAAATACGTGTGTTTATAGGCAGGCTTCCTGCGGGCTGCACGGAGCTCGGAGCAGGCGGCTGGCGCTCGGCATCCTCTGCCTGCAACCTGCTGCTCTGTCCTAAGCTGCCTTGCAGTGGGGTGATTAAAACTCCTAGCTGATGTACCCAGGCTGGGTTTGGTAACTGCTGGCACTTCCAAACCCACGAGACTGACAGCAGCAGAGTTCAGGCTCAGTGATATCAGTCCAGTCTGGCAGCCTTGACTCTAGAAGTTATTTCTTTAGATAAATTGCAGAAGGATGCTTGGAGGTTTTGTTTTTTTAATAATTCTGATACTGAGGACAAAAAGAAGCCAAAATGATAAGAGGCTGTTTTCTCCAGAGTAAGATTGTCTTGTTAGAGCTTTTGACTTGATCTTTTAGATATAGGAGTTTCTGTGGAGCATTCAGAGGCTCATTCCTGTTCCTGTTGGCTCTTTCGACCGTGTTCACAGATGGCTAAATTTGGCCCAAATAGGGCAGGATGATCAAAAATTGAAACAGTAGTTTCAGTAGTAATGCACCAAATCTACTGTTTCTGGGCAATATGAAACAAAGTTCTATGCTAAGCAAGACTGATTTTAGTGCCTTGTATGGAAGAATCTTAGGAAGAAACTTAGACCTTAGGAAGAAAATAGCTTGCTTCTATCTTTTACAGAGTAAGAAGCTGAGCTTGCATGGAAAAAAATGCTAGAGTGTGTAATAATCGGTGCCCAAAATAACCCCAGGTTTTCTAACAAAATCAGCTGTCAAAAGATCTGACCCATCCAAATACAAGCTGTGGAAATGCACCCTTCTACACCATTGCCTCTTACCAATCAATAACAATTCAATCCTGGCAGAATTCAGGCAGAGCCTATTATAAGCCATCTAAAACTGAATTGCTGTCAAAGAATTAGATATCAAGGGGGCTGCCACGCTAGTATCTGATGTGAAAAAAATACTGCCATGCCTCAGTACAGTGGGGCAGCTTCAGATGCTGTTCTGTGCCAACAGCTTGACAAAACAGAATGATATTGCAAATATTCTAAATATCTAAAAATAAATGAAGATTGATAGCCTTGGCCTTGATCCTAGCAGGAACTGAGGCAAGTGAAAATGTGGTTGTAGTTATTATCTCCTGTAGGTTACAAATGGGCTTGACCTATGTCTTGATCCAAAATAGAAGATAGATTTCAGTACTGAGCATTTAATTTATATAAAGATCCAAGTACTCCTTCTGCATGAAAGTAGAATTGCATATTCTTTTAGGAGGAAATACAAAAAGGAGTATGAGAGGAATGAAGATTCTAGTTTGCTGCTGCTTCCCTTTTGTAATGGCATTGCTGTGAATAGGCTTCTGTTATTAGATCTCTGCACATGCAAGAAGAGAATGAAATACTTTTTCTTTTCTTTTTTTCCCCTCATTTCTATAAACTGTTCAAGAACTTCCCAGGCAATGAGAGTACTCCTTTGCTACCTGAGAATTCAGTAAGAAAGAGATACCTGCAAAATGCTGCTGCTTTTGGGGCAGGACTAGGAGGACAATATACATGCCCCCCCTGCCGCGTGCCTAAGTGCACTCTTGCCCACGGCTCCTCGCATGGATGTGCTTGAAGCTGCTCCTTGTAGCCAGGGAGATGGGATGGGGCCACTAGGGACAAGGAGACAATGTGAGGTAATGACTGGCAATACCCTTGGGTATGGGGGAGAAGGTGTTTGCTCTAGAGTGGCACCTGCCCGTGGGCAAAGAGCAATTTCCCTGTTCTGCTGGCGTCAGACTGGCGGACGAGGAAACCTTTTAGGATTGATAGGGGTAATCAAGTGTTGTGTAAATTTGTGTGCTGCTTGCACATTTATGGGCTGCTGGCCGTCTTGCCCGTGGTGCGTTACTCCCAAGGCACCGCTGTCCACAGAGTGGTTTCTCCTCCTGCCTGCATTTTTCCTTTACCTCCTGCGGTTGACATCTTTCATGCCAGCTGTGGCTTTTCCGCAAGGTAATTCCCTTCACTGCTGACTTTGGTCCTAGGGGACCCAGGGCTATCAGCCACACTTTTACCTTCTGCAGTTCGTTCTCCTCTCCTTGTGCCTTTTCCTTCCTTCCTTTCTTGCTTGCTCCCTTCTTTGTTTCTCTTCTCTCACTTTCCTGATTTGGACTTCACTGCTGCCTGAAGACAGCAAGGAGGGCTCGGCCCCAGCAACGAGTCATAGAAAGGGATTGTAGCTGTTAAAAATTGTTCTGTGAAGAGTGTCTTCTGAACCAGAAAGGCAGAGATTAAGCTTTTATCTAGTCAAGAGGACAAAATTGCTTTTGTGGTTATAAGTAGCCTTCAGAAGGAAATATTAAGATGTGCTGTTGAAGGAAAATATAAAACACTTGAGTTTTTCAGTGTATTGAAAAACTACATATTTCTTGCTTCTTGAGCTTACGTTTTTTGCTTAGTAGTGACAGTGCCTAACAGTCTGTAGATGCCTTTGACAGATGGTATAGTATGAAGCAGTATTCACCCGTATGTTGTCTTTGTTTAATATATAGGAATAAGAACTACCAAAAATAGCACTAATAATTACACACTGTTAGAGACTTATTGAGGCATAAGGTAGCATAAGATTGCTGCACTGCCAATGCTGCTTTCCTGGGTTCCGTTCTCGCTGCTGCCTTGGCATAGAAACTCCAGAGTGTGTCTTCATTTTATGCTATATCACTGTCTGTTTTTCACGTTTTGATAAACATGCAAAGAAGGTCATTAAGAAGCCCTGTTGAGAGCTCAAGGAAGGCAGTTTTCATATTGTTACCCAGCAGCACAGGGAAGTAATGTGATTTCTAGATACATTCTCTAGTTTCTTTAGTTATATCTGTATAGATATTTAGGAAGTGTATAGATATTTAGGATATTTAGGAATATATAGATATTATATCTGTATAGTAATTATATAAATATCTGTTCTGCAGCATAAGAAATTCTATTGAAGATGATAAAAGGCTGTGACAAAGAGTATTTATTCTAATATACATCCTTCACTGTGCATTTCTATAACCAAAACATTTAATAACTTAGTTTCAAGCACATTGGGTGTGTCATGGGTGTAGAATGGCTTGCAGGCCTTATTTTATTATTTTCCCATCTACTAATTATATTATCTGCCTGCTAGAGCTATTTATCAGTATGATGATTTACATGATGTCTTTTGTCTATGTTACATTATGTCTTTCAAAAATACTTAAATTTGGACTATCTAAAACTCCAACAAATTATGGGTACTTGAGTTGCTTCTGTTTGTGCTCCATGGGCAGCAATTTACCCTGTGTTTTTCCAATTCATGTAAATGGGAGACAGCTGGGGGTTAGCAAGACTCATCTTACCAAATCATAGATATTTTAAACAGCTGGCAATAAACTGTAATTTATATCTATAAAGTGAAAATATTTACCCAGAAGAAGTACCTTTGGAATAAGTTTGAAAGCTGCATCCAAGCTGACATGAATGAAAGCTTTGCATCTTATTGCCATGGGCGATGGCTTCAGTTTATAGTTAATTTATATACTGTTCCTCTGAAATGCTGTAACTTTTATTATTAATCAATTTAAATTGAAAGAAGTAGCAGTTCTTAGAATTAAAAACAGACTTTCTTCAGTAATTTAATTCATCAGACCAGTTTCATAAGGAGTAAATGCCACTGAACTCTGTGCACTGGTGGCACCAGCAGAGCAGAATTCCTCAATGTCATGTGCTTCCCAAAGTCAGTGCTTCCTTTACAGCCCATTTTAGACTGTTGTCCGTGGTGCTTTGTAAAGGGCTGAACAAATGTGTTTTTCCAGTACACAGAGAGTTATGATAGTTCTTTAAAATCTCAGCCTAGCTTTTGTCCATACCAGAGTCTTTATGGTTGTTGAAAGTTTTAAATACGTGCCATTTTAAATCTCTTTCCTATGATTTTCTCCAAAAAATGGAAATAAACTCCATAAAAATGCATGCAATGCAATGCAATGGTAGGAGACTTCCAAACCACTGTCTCTATTTCTGTTATTCACAAATTCTTGTAATATGTTGTTATATCTCCATTAAACTCAGTGGTCTCACATAGCTTTCTTCCCTAATTTGCTGATTTGGCAGTAGGGTCCATGAGATACATACGGTAGCAGATGTGTTAAGTGGTCACAACAACTGAGGATTCATTGTGGCTCAGTGCCATTGAATAAAATCAAAGTTATTCTAGCTTTTTAGGAAAAAAGAAAAAACAAAAGAAACAACAACAACAAAGTGCATGTAAGGAGATGAATGGATTGCCGTGAAGAGCTGGGAAATTTGAGCAGCCTGCAGGTAAAAAGAGATTAAAGTGTAGTAACTCCGAGTAACCCAAAGCAGAAAATGTGGTCCAGAGAGGTAATATCATTATTTATCTTCACATATGTAGCTAACAGCGTATTTCTGTGATGCTTCTGGCAGTGTTATAGCTAACTTAGCAAGATGAGAATGTCTGTTCCAATGTGCTAACATTTGTTCAGATGGGATGGGATCCTCTTGGTGGAGTTTGCCACCTCATGTAATGCCTGAAGAAATGAAGCAATAGAAGCAGACTTTACATGGAATTTTTGTTCTTCTTTACTCTCTGATGAGAAGAGAAGCAACTGCTGTTACGTGCTATCCTCAAACATCTGCTCAGCAAAGTTCAGTTCTTTATACTAGCAGAGCGTTATATTTGCGGAGCCTCCATGGTAACTGTAGCAGCTCATTTGTGAAGCTCCTGCGCCTGTGAGTTTGTCTGCAAGGATGACTTGGGTGCCTGAACCACCTAAAAACCTTTCTGATATATTTAAATGTTTTTGTTGCAACAGAAATGATACAAAAGACATCAAGAGAAGTGCCTTTTATTTCATCTTTCCTCTAATGCACTGTCTAAACTCCTGACGTGTTTAATAAAGCAGACTTTGGTGGGAGCTCTCTGATGAAACTTTTTTTTTTCACTGAAAGTACCAATTCATCAAAACTGTACTTTAAAAATTTTAAAATATCCTTGTTTACCTGAAATTTTAGTCAGGAGAGTTTCTCTCCTCCAGAAAAGGAGAAAGAGCAAACAGTAGCCTAGGGATAAGCTGCCCTACTAAGTCCAGTAAAATGCTAAGTGTTGCAGCTTGTTCTCTCCCTCTGGATTAAGATACTTACTGACTGCTCCCAAAGTTGCCAGTTTCTTTGAAGAAGCAGAGGTCTTGGTTTTTGGCAAGCCCTAGTTGTTTTAGAGCTCCCTGGCACATGTTTTACTGTGAAGTCTAGAAACACTTCATTGAAACGGCGTAAGGTCTGAAGTGTGTGGTTCCAAAGGGAAAACAAACACATGGGACCGCAGACACTCGGTTGCACCACTCTGAGAAGGTGGTGCATGACTCAGTAGTATTTGGGAGCTTCTGGATTTTCCATCTGGCTACACATGCCAGGATTGTGCTTGCTCTGCTCTAGCTGAAGCGCTCCTGCAGCCTGTTGGTTCTCTCCCAGATCCTAAAGCCCTGCTCTGCTGCGTCCCTGCTCTGCAAGATGCAAAATTATTTCCAAAATTCCCTTATTTCAGGCACTTTGTGTGTGTGTTATAGTCTCTGAATATTGCCTTTGTCATGCCTTTTTGGAGATGGGTATGCTGTTAACAGGTCTGTACCCATGGGTAAATGAGTAAATATTGCAAAGTCAAATTCTCAGAAAACTGCTGTATATTCCCAGCATGTTCCAGTGCAAGCAACATTGCCAAAATGATAGAAAATGATCTCTCCGTTTTAAGCTTTCTCTAACTCTTTAGCTATGACATCTTTATTTTTATTTTCTGCATACAGAGCTCAAATATAGTTGATTTGTATTTGATTTGTATCAAATTATAATCAGTGTTGGAAAATGATTTAGGACTTCGGAACCGTAAAATGTTTACTTTAGGAAACAGAGGTGCACCAGCTCCTTCACAGGAGGAGTAATAGGAATCCAGCACATTACAGCTGCTGTTTATGTGGTCACAACTTCAGACTTGAAAAGCAAGTGTTAATAGCATCTTTGGAATTAGTTATGCTTAGAAAACAATGCTTTCAATTGCACCTTTAGCCTTTAATTGCTGTTATCAGTATGCTAAATTTTGCCAGTTTCTAATCATTGTTTTATTCATAAATTTCCCAAAATGACCAACTGTGGCGTTGTGAATTATAGATAAAGAAAAAAAGGCCAAATGTGATGTCATCCATCAATGTCCGTATTAGAAGCACATAAAAGCAAACTCGTACAAAATAGCCCCAAGATATTTCTGCTTCCTACTGGTGGCTACTGAAAAAGAGAAGTCTCCTCATTTTGTTTTTCACAGTTTTTTTTTTTAAGTCTTTGTCAAATCAGGCATTGCATTATTTTTCTTTGCACTTAGATCCATGTCAATGTTGCTACCAGTTTGGGTGTTTTAAGCCCTTGAGAGGAAGACTGTATAGTAATGCCAAGAAAAGGGGAAGAATGAATAAAATAACCAAGGTAAAAACAAGCCTAAGAGATGATGTTAAAAGCCCCCTAAGTGGGCAGTTGTCTCCTAAAGCCATGCTCCCGTTAGTCACGAAGGGGCTACATGAAGTTTATGCTGTATCATTGTATTTTCCTTGGACTGGCACTTCTGCAATATCAGTAGAAAGAATTTGCATTAGAGCTGGTGAAATTGCAAATCAGAGGGAGCTTCCTGAAGAGCTGGAAGAGGAACAAGTTCGATTTTTAGATCCAATGGCATCAAGACATTGCAGCTAACTAACTAACTGTACTTATGTTAGCTGCTTCTGAGCTGCTGGACCATCTTTTGTTCAAACTACAGTATTTCAGTGCCTTCTTAGCATTTTCCAGAAACAGAGTGATAAAACCCTAGTGATTTTTTTCCCATTTTTCACCTTTAGGGGCAAGTTCTTCCTCTTTGTTTCACAATCTGTAAATGCCATTTTGTAGGCATACCCAAGAGGCAACATTGCTAGGACTAGAGATCTAATCCAACTACTGGAATATCAGCTACAAAGTGCTGCTGATCCAGCTGCAAAGTGCTGCGCTGAGGAGGGCTGCGCTCTCTCCCTGCTTCTCATTACTTGGGCTGAGCGTTGGGAATACCATATGGCCCTGATGGCTGAGCACAGAAGTTTTGCATTAAAAAAATGTTTGTTCATTCGTTTTGAAGGATTTCTTCCACCCCATTGAATTTAAAAATAAAAATAAAATCCTTAGTCAAAGCATTTTGTAAATTTTTCCAAACTAAAGATGGCCAGAAAAAGTTTTTGTTCTGATAATATTTCCCATATTACCAAAGTCTTGATAAATCTCTAATTTTGCCATAGCAACTTTTTCAGTCCTTTGTTTCAATAAAGCAAGAACAAGCAGCGCTTATTAAATGCATCTCCTACTAGCAGAGTTTGTGTGGTCTTATGGAACACATTCTCCATTGCAGCCTTTAAATTACTCTTTTCGTTACTGATGCCTGCTAGCTAATATAAAAGTATGGGAGGGGAGGATTAAAACATTGAGGTTGTTTCTAAGATTTAGAAAAAGTGAGACTAACTGACATCATCTTCACCACTTTGTGAATCAAGATGAGCATAGAAACTCATGTTGTCATGTCTTCTGCTGAAGTAAATAAGTGGCTTCAGGAATGAAGAAATGGGGAAATTTAATTTTAATTTGTTTCATGTAAAGCTGTTTTACCGCTGGAAGCAGCATCTCAGCTTTTAGTTTTCTTGTTTGTGCTTTCAGGGATTTTTCAGAACTCAGAGCTGTCTGAGGGTATCTGCTCTCAGACCCCTTTTTAGGGCTTTGCTCTTTTCCTGTCTTGCATTACTGTTTGTTTCAGTAGTTTTCCTCTCTGCTGTGTTTTGTAGCTCTCACATTCGCACAAATAATTGCTATCTTCATTTTTTAGATTTTTCTTGAAAACGTGTGAAAATGTGAAGGCAAGTATTGAACATTTTGGGTGGCTTAATGTAAACACATGCTCGACATCTCGGCTCCTAATGGGGAAGCTGGTAACCCCGCGTATGGTGCTGTGCAAGCCCGAGGGCCTGACATGTCTTAGGCTGCGCGAGAGCTGAAACCGTCATCATTCTGTGTCAGGACAAAATTACCTTTCAGGGGCATTGCATAATGTCTGGTGTATTAATCATTAGAGATATTTTTGCAGCACTCAATTATATTATGAAGGCTGGGTTACGTTCTGATCTTTCTAATGGTCACATGTAAAATACTGAAACCTCTATTATTTTATAATAAGTAATGCATATCTGACAGAATAATGCATTATGCACATCCTCTCCTATATGACTCTAAAGGTCAGCTAGTAACTTGAATATTTTTGTCCTCCAGAACATTTCACTTTAAGGGTTCATTAGAAAGAGTGTCTTTCTCTTTTCAATATATTCTAACAGCAGGCTATCACTTACAGGACCAAGTTTTGACTATTTCATTTTATACAAAGTCAAATTGCAAGAGCATGGCCATTGCGCACATTCACTTACGGTTATCAATTTAAAAGCATTTCAGGATCAAACTAAGCCAGCTTTTACTGTAAGGTATGACAAAGAAAGCAGCCCAAATGCTGCAATTTACTTTGGGTAGAGATGTTTCAAATTCAAATGTAATAACAGAGACACCAACAGATACTGCCCTAATTTATAGATTCTGGCATTGCCAACAGGTGCTCACTTCATAGCCTGATTGCTGTTTCTTGCAAAAATGTACATGCAGACCTTTATTTTTAAAGTCTGGAACCCTGCAGTAAGCTTTAGTGATTGTCAAAAGCTGTATCTCATTTAAAACACATCAAAATCCTATGTTTAGTGGTGAAAAATACTCATTCCAAAGGTATTTATTTAAGGTTTAAATTTCTTATCCTATTTGAATTCCCTAGAAGATTTTCTCATTTTCACAAAAAGAAAATTACAGTTTAATTTCTGTTTTTTTTCTATTTTTTTTTATTTTATTACTATCCTATTCAGAAAAACATATGCAGAAGAGAGGGAAATAAGCACGTTTTGGTTGTGTAAGTGATAACATGTGCCTTGCATTTATGAGTCACAGAAGACTTGTCTAAAATGGATTTGTCTGCTAGCGGCTGATGGGAACCATGCATGTGAAGTCCGGCTATGCATAAAGCACCAGCCTAACTTTCAATGTACACATGCTCCTCATATACACAAAAGATAAGCTCATTGCTAAAGCTTTGCTCCAAAAGAGTTTGTATTGGCAAACAGAGGCAGAAAATAAACCCACCTTCTTACCAGGCCAGCCTAGTAAGATGTATACAAATGTAGGGTTGGGCCAGCATAGCTTTCTTGTGGTCAGAAGTGTTTCTGTGACCTCTGTTTCCTCCAGTATTTCACGTTTAGATCTGAAGGGGCTGATTCCAGGGCTGTGCCCGCTCCCCGCGGTGGCTCCCGTGTCGTGGAGCTCACTTGCTGTGATGGGTTAGGCTGGCAGGAAGCTGGCGGGCGGCTTTGGTGGGAGCTCTGGGGCCAGACCCCAATCAACAGGCCATATGTTTAGATCTTTCTCCATAACAGATGATTGTGCATGCACGCTCCCAGGTGCCATGTCACTGGGATTGTATTTGCAAACATAAACTAGTGACATTCAATTATGTTCATAGGCAGTGCTGTAAAAGCCACAAAGGAAGTAATTTACAACACTAGTGCAGTATGCAATTCTTTGCGTATAATCAATTTTTCATTATATAGGAATACAGTATACTGTGCTCATATTTGTTTTTCTAATTTGATGAAAGAACTGGTAATATGAAAAGTTTGTACCTTTCAAGTAGCTGACATTTGAGAAAAAACTAGGGCAAAAGAAATTGCCAATAAAACAATATCAGTATATTCTTGTAAGTTTTTAATTAGAGGCAAAAGCTTGAAGCCTCACAGGTTTTTCTCCTGGAGCCTGGGTAGTGTTGCCCAGCTGAGAAGGAGCCTGTGCAGCGCGTGGCCTGTCACTGGTTTGCTCTGTTCTTGGTGGCAGGGACTGCGTGAAGGATTTAAGCATCAAGTCTTGAAATAAAGCATTTATTACTCATTTCCTGTCACAATTTCTGAGATTTATCTGAAAAATTTTGAGATAAATTTCTGAGTTTTCTGAGTATAAAACCTAGATTTGCATCTCATGAGAATAAACACATGAAAGAGTTGTTTTTTATGTAGCGACTAATCTGTTGTGAGAACATCTATGTATGCCCCATAGGTGCTGTGTGCTTCAGGACTGGAAGTGGATTTGACGACCCCACAGCAGAACAAGCATCGAGAAGGTAGAAGGCCCTTTGCTGCCTGCAGACTGGGACGTTAGCTTTACTTGGCTGGCTTGCTCTCCTGAGGTAAAGAGTTAGGAGTTAATTTGTGTGATGATTATTCTGGTGAAAGTAGCAGATAATGTTTTGTGGCTTAGTGGGCGCTCTCTGGCTGCGATTACTGCGGCGCGTGTGCGGATTACAGCCTATTTCTAGAGCTTACAGCTTGGTGAGCTCTCCAGGCCTCTCTCCGTTTCTGCTGGGATTCAAGCACAATTTCTCCTTTAAATTTGCACAAAAGTCTTAGGTACAGACTTTCTCCATCCTAGATATCTGATGATGCAGTTAATACATATGTTAAATCAAGTACAGAACTTTAGAAATATTTCTGTCATGCAGTTATATTTTATAACCAAATTAATGAAATAATCATATGACGAATACAATTATTAATTTGGTGCACAGTAAATTTATTCTGTGATACTAACTTTACTTAACTGGTGGATTTTCTCTCTCTGCCTTTTGTAACATAGGCAGCTTGCAAGGCCTCTTAGACGATAGTGCTGTTGAAGTATGCATTATATAGCTTTAAAGAACATGTTGCTGGAGAGTCCATTTATAAGCAGTGAGGCTGCATTAGAGACCATCTCCTGCAAACAACTTCAGCTGAAAGTGGTATTATGAGACAAGGACATGTTTTAAGGGAGAAATGTTGCATATTGAATTGCAGCTGGAAGGTAACAAGCGCTTAGCGTCCTCCTGGAGAGCACACAGTTTGCTCTCCATCACTTTCTGCTATAACAGGGTGGCTATGAAACCCTCTAAATCTAAATGTTATGAAGAAAAATTAATCAAGTAATTACTCACAACTAATAAGACATTTCATATTCTGCTGACAAGCTCGTATTAAATGTGCTCTCTCTTCTTTGCACTCCTAATACATTTTTCAGAAGACTTGTATATTAAAAGCAGTACATTTTACTAGGTGTTTAGAGTGCTGGATCTAATCAGATAAATGATCTTATTTCATCCCTCCAAATTTTATCTTTCTCTATCAAATGCAGGAACACTTAACCTAATTTTCACTAGCAGCAAAATAGATTGTTCCCTTTTCTGTCTTTTTTATGATGAAATGACAGAATTCAGATTTTATTAAAATAGGTATAGTACTCAGACTTACTTAAATACATTATGAAAATTGAGATAGTGTAATATAAGGTAACAGCATAATGTAAAACAAAAACCAAATCTATTAATAGAAAAGAATAGAAAATGATATCTAGCACTCCATTTGCGGGCTGCGCATGTTACTAGTGAGTTATCATCCTGGGTCTTTTCTATATAACCTCTTTACCCTTTAGATTATTTCATAGTATTTAAACTCTGAAGGGTTTAAGGGTAAAGTTTGCTTTTCAGGAACCAGAATCTTATTCATATATCAATTCATAAGTTCAAACACAAAGTATGCTGAGAAGATGATCATTTCTATATATCCATGTTGGGAAGCTCTGTTGAACTTACTGTTTCCAGCGGAATAATCTTATATCAAGTGATAGAAGTACAATTTTCTTCTTAGACAAAAATAGGCTATTTCACACCTTGCTGGTATGATTTCCTAGCCTCCAATTGAAAGCAATGGACATAAGCAAATTTTTACTCTCAAAAG
>JAUBOD010001108.1:1492045-1505008 GCA_032353885.1 Nothura maculosa | reverse complement strand
ATTTCACACCTTGCTGGTATGATTTCCTAGCCTCCAATTGAAAGCAATGGACATAAGCAAATTTTTACTCTCAAAAGACTAAGCTTAACATACCAGCATTCATTGTGTTGTGCTGTGTTGATCCTGTGAGATGATGGTTGAAACAGTCCCCACACACAACTCACAGATGTAATGGCAAGTAAACAATAGTGACTAAATCAAGTATTGCACGTGAACTGGACAGAAACTATCAAAGATTTATTTCTCTTATGTTTGTTTGCAACTGCAAACACACTGATTCTCATCAAAAAAGAAGAGTCAAAACCAGAATAGCAGATGCTTTTTTTTCTGACATAGTCACAAATATATAATAACTAAAATTTAACTGTATTCATAAGTTGGAATAAATCCCCTGTCAGTTTTAAGAAAGTGGTTATAAAGCTCAGAGCTACTGAAATCATGTCTTGAAAAAACATTTTTTTACCTTGCAGCTTCTCAGTGATCATGCAGGAACTGCATTTAGTGGAGTAAAGTTTTTATTTCCCAGAGTTAGTCAAGAACTTGGACAGGAGCACAAAAACACAGGTTGAAAGCTAACAATAATTCAGTCCTTGCCTGTGTTAGTGAAGTCTTGCTGGTCTTTGATTGCCATCTTACAGTATTTGAACTGCTCACTGAGGAAATTAGATGTAGTAAAGCAAATTGAAGGCAGGTGCAGTTACTTATCTTGTACAGGCATAGGTACCTCTTGGCTGAAAACATGCAAATCAAATAGTAAATGGAGAGTAGTGACTGTGCATCAGTTAGATGTTTGACAAGGAGGAATGTTTGCTTGCAGTTCTGCTTGGCCCAAATTTCAATGGCAGAAGATGGTCTCCTAAAGAAATGGTGTCAGGTGAGGTCACCCTCCTCCTGTCCAGCTTCCTGGCCAAATAAAAATGCAGTTCACAGAATGTTCACTGAACATGTTCTTTAAGTGGCTCCTCTTGCCTAAGACACTGAGAAATGAATCACAGCAGAGTACTCAGATACTTAATGAATGGACCCTCCTGCTTGTAGGATACCTGTGAACAGGCAACGAAGACTTAAGGTCAGTCTTCTTTTTCTTTCTTTTCTTTTTATTTTCTTTTTTTAAAAAAAATTTTACAAGTAATTTTAAGAAAGAAAAGGCTATTTCTTTCTCAACATTTCATATTGCCTGTGAAGTTGTGCTGAGGAGTGGTTGCCCGTGTCCCATGGAGGGGCTCGCTGCCACGTGCCATGAGCTCTGCTCTGCATCTTGCAGATGCCCTCTCTTACAGTGTGGAGACTCCTTCCTAGCTAAAGTGGTGTTTTGAGTCGTACAGGAAAGTTTAAATGGAATTTTCTCTCTTCCTGAGCCCTCCTTGGACCACGTGCTGCAGTTTCCCTGCCGTACTGGGTTTTTGTGTCAGTGCTAGACAGAACAGCTGAAATTCCTGTCCATTAGATGTGTTTGGTTGTCTCTAAAGTGCAGCAGTGTTTCACTGGACAGTGATCTACACAGCTATAAAATTGATTTTAACTCCATTTATTTAGGCTTGATGGCACTAAGGACTGTCTAGTGGCTGTAGTAAAGAGGAAAGACCGATTTTATTTTTCCTGTGATACAGGCAGCAGTGCAGAAGCACCTGGCTCATTCTGGTACAAGAGAAAAGAATTTAATTCTAATTAATAGAATAAATAGTGTAATAATACTACCAAATATTTCATTGTGCTAATGCAATCATCCACATATTTACTAACCATTAAGATATTATAAACTCAGAAAAAAAGAACCACTTCAGATTTTTTTCACAGTGTTAGAAGGGCTACTTCAGCACCCGCCTTTACATTTTTGTTATAGAGCAGGTCTCAGAGTCTCCAATAGGTAAATAATACATGATAAAATCTACTGAAGTTATGGAACCCTTGACTAGTACTTTTCTTTAAATATTAAACATTATTTTTGAAGTTGTTTGAACTATATACAGTTCCACACAACAATTTTCCTGTTAGAAGGGAAATATGCCATCCTCAGCCACTTTTTTTGTTTGATGTCCATGAATACTAATGTTATGTAGAATCTTTTATTAACTGTAGTAGTTCAGAATAAACTTTATGCATTTTCTGTAATTATTTATTTCTGAATGAAAGACGGGGAAAAACTTTTGAGTCTGACTTGCAAACTCCACATTTCCTACTCTCCAAATCATCTTTTTTTTTCTTTTCATTTGCAAAATTGCTTAGGCAACCCTAAGCTTAATTTAAGCATTTTAAGTATGCCTTTGCAAATAGCTTCTGCACTTTCATTAAATGTTGAAAAAAAATCTGAACAACCAAAGCTTCACCTGAGTTCGGTAAAGGCAGTGCTTTCTGGCTAGCAGATTTTTTTTTCAGACTCTGATATTTGAGCATATGTTCTTCTGGAAAACAGAATAAGGACAAAGCAAAAACAACTGCTCTGAAGAAACCTCCCGTAAGGTGTGTGGCTTGATAAAAGCAACATTTGAACAGAGTACTACAGCAAGCACATGCTGGGCCTCCAACCTTCCCCTATCAACGAGTGCTTCAGTGACACAGTCATTTTAAGTCTTTTTTCCTTTTCCTTTTCATTTTCTTCATAAAACAGGCTATAATGTGGATTTTAAATTTTCTTATTATTATATTAATTTTATGTTGTGTCAGATCAAAATGGTTGGTTCTTCAGCCATTTCTCAGTCAAACTTATTCTTTTGAAACTTGGGAAGAACTCTAGAGTAAGTTTATTCATAGTTTGAAGCTGGATTCGTTATTAATTATATTTATTATGAGCTTACATTATTACTGCAATAAGATTTATGGAAAGGAGATTAATGAATGAAAGGGTGTGGGGGAGGCTTGCCGTTCCAAATGTCACCCCAAGGCCTTGCTTGAATGAAGCACATAGCAAAAATGAAGTTATTTGGTGTGTCAGATTTACATAAAATTAGGCTTAGTGCCAACTACAGGGAATATGGAGTACTTTGTTTCAGCAAAATGAGAGAGGGGTTGGCTTAACTGATAAGAAGAACGATAGGTATTTAATAAGACGGTAGGTACACCATAATGGGATATATATATGCATACTGATAGGTTTAACAGCTATTAATGTGCTCTCTTTGGGATGGGCCGTACAGTTGTGCTTCAGAATGCATTTATTTTTCTGTGCTGATTGCTGCTCTCATGTTTTGCAAGAAGATTCTTTCCATATGCTGAGTGCGTGGTGCTGGGCGCCGCGGTGCTCGTGCATTATACATGCTGACAGCGTGTAAAAGCAACACATGAAGTGGAGCCTGGACAGGGGGATCGGGTAATAGTGAAATTGGGCTTGATGTACTCAAATCCCAAAGGGCAAGGGTCCCGTTGTGCTGCAGCGTGCGTTGGTATGTGCCTGTGCAGTAGGGTTTTTGATGCAACCTGGAGGATGTGGATGAGCAAAAGGAAAGATCAGCATGGATGGGCAAGGGCCTCCGTCCCTCCCTGCCGGGGCTTGGCATGTAGAGAAACGATGGAAAAATATTCCTGGATCCCGGACTTAGCCGGTGTGCTGCAGGTGCCCTCATTGCTAAGCGGAGCGTGTGCGGTACCAAGCGCACGCAGGCACCCAAGGAGGGAAATTAAAACCTAGGGAAGAACATGTGTTGGGATTTTTATTATAGAAAATTAATGACTTGATTAAATGTGCTCTTGCCATTTAACCGAAGCACAGTGAATAGCAAATAGATGATGCGAAGGAAGAAGTGAACAAAATACTCAACTGGGAGGGATTGCACCAACAAGGCTCGTGCTCTGCAAGTGTTAGTCGAGGGTGAGCCAAGCAGCTTGGCAGAGGCCCACGAACACCACCCAGCTCTGTGAAAGCCATCCAAGAGGAGAGAGGATATTTTGATTTCTAACACAATAATTAATGATAACAAGGTTGGGGGAGCACGGCAAAACCAGATACATGTGTTTTGAATAATAACTGATAGCAGCAGATCCCAAGCTGTTGGGACAACTTCCAGAGTGCTCCACCAGTAAAAGCCGTGACGATGCGGCCGGTATAATTTGAGTTATGACAGGAAATGGAATTGATGCAACAGGAATGTCATCATCTACCCCTGATTTGTGTGCTGACATACTTATTCTCTGCCTCTTCAGATTGATTTTTATTTATTATTTTTTTAAATTTTTTTAAACAGGTATAATAAGGGCCGAAGGAATTGTATCATACTTCCTCCTCCACCATCCTCTTCCCTTTTCCAGAAGAGAGCAGCAACTACATAGGAGCAAAGCCAAATAAAACTTTCATGACTAAAAGGAATTGATACAGGTAAAACTAATTAATATGAATTTCTGCAAAAGAGAAAATTTCTAAAACAAACAACATTTTATATAAAAGAGACATGCCATTTGAAATTGAAGTTTAATTATTTTGCTTTCTTTAGACACTAAAATAACTGACACAAGTGTCTACTTTTACTATAAACATTTAAAACTGATCTTTTGGAAAAGCACTTTAATTCTCCTTAAATTCTCCTTTATTCCCCCTGTTTGGCCTACTATTCCCCACAGTACCTTGCTGGCCTAGAAATGGCTGGCAGTGCCTATTCCTTCTGCTTCTGCTCTTCTGTTGAGCAGTTCCTTCGCTGCCTCTCTTGTACAGTCTCTCCACAGATCTTTCCATAACCAGTTCAATTATAGCATGCAGAGGATAATTTTTTTTTTCCTTGAGTAGCTTTTCTAATTTTGGATCTTTCAATCCCCAGTCAGTAGGGTAATGAAGACTGCTTGATCTTGGAACTGATATTCAAAGTAAAAGACTTTGCTAGTTATTTTATGTATTCACTGTGGGCAAAAACTCATCCCAAGCCAAAAGGCCTGCAAAAGGCCCTATCATTCCTTAAGCCCTCAGGGCCTAATTCGTCACTTCATTTTATGTCAGCGTAACTCACACTGGAGAAATACAACAGTGGATCAGTGAATTTAATTCAAATACATAAATCTTTACTGAGTGGGCTTTATGTGGGTCAAGCACAAGGAAACTGGGGAAACAAATTCTACCCTGTGAACCGAGGTCCGAAGAGCGGGACTCCTTCATTACTTGCTACTTAGAAATAACAGGAACTCTTACCCTGTGCCAATTTGTAGAAACTTGGGTCGTTACATATTTAATGAAGAGTCCTTGACCTATTTCTAGCCTTTTACACCAGCCTGAGGAGGGCCACCTTGAAGAACCTGAGGAATAAAATATATTCTCTGTGGTGCACAAAGGCAGAGAGGGAGGCTTTGCTGATAGCCATCTCTGTGTGTGCACAGGCTTTCTGTATCAGTCTAAATAGCACACTTAAATACATAAATATACCTTATGTGTGCACTTAATTGATGCCCTCATGCAAACAGGCTGTCAAAGTGAGAGTTTTTTTCTGTTTTTCTGGATCAATCCATGGATTCGTTTAACTGTGGATAGCATTATTTTTAAATTTCTTTGCTCTGACCTCAGTAGACCAGATTTTGGTCATATGAAAAGTTGCAGTATTGCTATAGCAACACCATTTACTGAATGCTCTGATTAAGGGAAATGAATAACAGAATAATGTAGAGAGCTATGGATGAACACTTTAATATAAATCTAAATAAAGTAATAAACAGCAATGCCAAAATGATACAGATAACAAACAATTCTAGTACTTCTGAGGTAATTCAAAGTGAACTGGTCTTTCAGACATCAAAATCCCTTCACTTGGGATTTTGACGTGTGGTCAGGGAATGCATGATCAGAATTTGTTGCTGTCAAGGCTTTACAACAAGTCTATTGTAGTTCTGAGTACAGCTTGCAGTGTTTTATAAGCTGTGTGGAAAGATGTGGCTTTTCTCTTTCCTAAATATTTTTCATAACTTTTGCAGAATATGTTGACAATTTACATTAAATCTTTTGCTGCAGTGGAGGGTGAGCTTTCTAATGCAGTTTCTTCTGAGAAACTTCTGAGAAATCAGGATTGAACTATCTGCAGAACACAGAGCTACATGAATAACCAAATAGCATGTCCTGGAAGGATGCTTTTTACAGCAGCCTAGGGCAGTAAGTCAAAGCAAGTTATCAGACAGCTACCAGCTTTGAAGGGGGATATGGGGGGAATTAATAAAGTATATGCAAAAAAAAAAAAAAGCACACTGAAATAGAAAATCTAGAAATAGTGACACAACAAGAGAAAAACCTAAATCCAATTATCCAGTATCTATATACGTTATCCATATAACCAATATCAAGGTATATCAAGACATTTATATCTTTCCATATAATGAACACAGCAGATCACTGACAATAGCATTTTATCAATTGGTCCTAAAGTAAAGAGTCTTACAGCAACCATTGAAAACATATGGAAACAAGTGAGCAGTCATGAAGTTCTCATGAACCGAATGAATTAGAGTTTAGCAGTCATACAGGATGTTAGTGTCCCATTTACTGTCCATATGGAGACCTGGGGAAGGCATCATCTATTGAAAAGAGAAAGGAAGAAACTTAGAAAACCAAAGTACCATCAGGCTCTGTGGATTTCCCAAGAGTCAAGAACACTCAGACTCCATGTGGTAGTTTGGGGAATGTGTCCCAGCTGAGCTTTCAGATTGCACTCAGTCTCTCCTCTAATTAAGAAAGCTCAGGGTAACACAACAACAGATAAATTTAGGGCAGATGTTAAAAGGTAGGGAGAAGCTATCGTTAATTTAGCATGGAAATGAATGACCATCTGTACATTAGCAGCAACATATTTCACTCATTTTGAGACCTGCAAAGTAAACACAGCATGCAAACTTAGGTCCTGTTTTTATAGACTTGAAAATATGCAGCATGTTACTCATATTTAATATCAAAATCAGAGAATTCTTCACCAATTAACACCCTCCTACTTACTCTAAGACAAACATCTGAACATTCTTTATCTAAAGCTGTCCTGCCTAACACTGTGCTGAGAAATGCATCAAATAGATAAAAGGCTAATTGCAGAATCCAGTTTCAGCGAGAGTTAACAATTAAAGTTGCCAGATAATGCAAAATACACAGCTTGGAATAGCCACTAATTTCTGTGAATTTTCTTGTATATGCTTTTTTTCATTAGAAACAACATTGCATAAAGACAGCATTAACTTTCCTGGCTAATACTTCTGTGTGTGGTTATGATGATGTCACTGCAGCAGAAATAAGGTAGGCTGAACATTTTGGACTCTTAACCTGTTAGTTCCTGATCATCAACCCCTACCTTTTATCTTGGCAGACATTTCAAGTTACTAATGTGAGAGGTTTGTGACTCCCAAACTCTCTATTCCAGTTTATTTTCACCAACCTGACTGTTTTCTTATGTCTTAGAACTCTCTATTATTGAGTAGTGTTTCAAGCGCTGTGTGCTAGGAAAATGGAGTAGTTTCAACACACTTTTCCATGAACTGGCCAATTGGATTGGAGAAAAAAAATTCTTCCCAGATAGACAATGTGCAGGTTGTCTTTAAAATTGCAGAGACTGTGAAAATGAGTATTCACAGAGTAAGGTTATGGACAGAATAGAATGTTCTGTGCTTTTGTAGCAGGAATGCTCAGCCATGGCCAGGAGCAGCAATCCTGGGCAGCGAAAAAGGAGATATCCTACTCTTAGGGATGCCAGGAGCTATGGAAATAAGATACATTAAAAAAATTGCTATCTAAGAAAGTATATTGAAATGAAATCTCTGCAAGGCATATGTGTGTTGTGGTTAAGTTCTTGGTACTTGATCAAGTTCTGAGGAGTGACACAAGCTATACGTGCTTTGGTATCGATGTTCCAGGAAAGGGTTTCCTTAAGCTTGTTTGACATTTTGGAGAACTTTACTGACTCTGTGAGCCTAGCAGAGATGGGAATCACAGTAATGGAGAACCCGTGCTATGGTAGTGCTCAAAACAGACCTGGTTCAGGCACAGCTGATGCAAGCAAGAGGTCTGTAAAGAGCAGAGTGTTGTGCCAGGTCCCAAAACCTGGGCACTTGGAGTATCTACTCTGCAAGCCCAAGCATGTTCATTCTTCCTGGGCCAGTACCAGCCTTGTTTACATGCTCTTGGGTATCAGACAAGTCTTGCATCATTTTGCAACTCATTAATCCTGGAGCCAGGAAGGTGCCATTTCACGTCTGTATTCCGTAACCCAATGGGGTCCTTCCAGTATCTGAGCACTGCTGTTAACAGTGTGATTTTTCATCTTGCCAGGTTATGAAAGCATCAGAGGTTTCTGTTGCTGCTGCTACATCTTTGTTGGAAGACAAGGTGAAGTGAACGATCCTGCACAACTGAGATTCTGCACACTGATGTTAATAGGGGGATGGATGGGATAAAATACCCTTAAATTGCTATCGCTGCAGGAAATGCAAACCTGTTCAGGTGGCCAGAGTGGTGACATAAAGATGATTTTGCAACACTTACAGGTTGATCCCAGGGGAAAAAGTGCTGAGGAGTGATCGTGAGGGCCCAAGGTGCAGGGCGTGAGCAGGGATGTGGTCCCAGTGCAGCTCTCAGGCTCCGTAATTGTGCGCAGGAGCTTGGCTCACGCTGCAGACACTTCTGCTGCTTTAGGGACCTTTTAATATTTCAGCCACTGTGTTTGCTGCGATGATGAAAGACTCCTTACCTTCCCTGTAGTCTTTCCTGGTTATCCTGTTCAAGAAAAACTTTGTATTTTTTAGAAAGAGAGTTATTGCAAATATGATGAGAATTATATCAAAGATTTTAGCATTTCTCAGTTTTGGGGCTTATAGCACGTTTTTCCTTGCCCACATAAATGATGAAGTGGAACTGCTATTTAAAACCAGGAAGAAAAATCTTAGTTCTCAGGACAGTTAAAGGCTTAGTGTCAATGAATCAAAGAAAAAAAAAGGTAGAAATCTTATTTTTCATTCTGTTCTCTCGCTTGCTTTTCCTGCTGCTCCTCATTATCCAGATTCCTGAGCTATTATTTGATGATAGAAAGATCTGTGACCTCACCAAAACAATCTTTGTTAAATCATTTTCTTGTGACACAAAGGACTCAGACACATCTGTCACTGCTCATATTTTGAGTCACTCTGCAAACATCTGATTCTGATTTGATAAACAAAACCATTCCCCCAGTGCTTTTCTGAGCACTCTCCGTGGGAGCAGTGACAGGGGCTCTGAAGAAATGCTGGACAAAACATTGCAACTTCTTTGTGGCCCCATTTTTGTGTAGGATTATGGTACTAAGCAAGGGCCAAGCTCTTATAAACTGGAGGGAGAAACAATTTAAGGAGAGAATCTCTATTCTGCTAGTAAAAGGAGTCTTTCAGAATGTCTGTAAATCAGTTTTCACTCTGCAAAGGAGCAGTTTAATATACTGACTGTTTCCTTCATATGAGTGAGTAGGAATTATGTGGGTGTTTCCTGGTCCACTTTAGCATCAAGTTGATGCTGTTGATTTAAATACAATACATATGAGGCTTATTTTTTCTTTTTTTCAAAATAACCTATGTATGCATTGCTAGAAAGTTGCTGTGTTCTGAAGTAGAATTTTATTCCATTTAGTTTTCCTAATATTCAATCTCCCATCTTTAGTTTCTCATCTTTATAGTTTTTGTTTATTATGGTTATGATCCCCCCTCTATTTCACTGCTAAGTGTGCACCTTCTTGTTGATTTTATCTCCTTGTTTACCTATTCCCTTCATTTACCTGGGAATACCATTTTTGTTAATGTTCCAGGAACAGGGATGGAAGCAGATGGGGAAGCGCCTGTCTCCCATTTCTCTTGCATGCCCCTCATTTGTGAGCAGCACGTATAAAGAAGCATTCTCCTGAATGAATTTGTATGTTGTGAATGATAAGCAAAGATTTACATGTTTATTATTGTGAAAGCTTGCAGTCCTCTGCTGCTGTCTGCAGCACTTTTGTACAGAAAATCCACACTTAGATGTGTGACCCTTCATTTGCTCAAGAGAGCAAATACCTCACGTGCATAGAAAATACATATAGATCTTTCTGTTTATTGACAAGAGTCGAGGATTTGCTTGCTATGAACAATTTGATTACTTAGCCGAGCGCTTGGTGATTTGAGGGACTGTTTCCCTTAGCATGTTAATGTGTGCAGGAGAGGCACCCAAAGGATAAAAGCAGAGCAGAATTATCTGCCCTGTGAGTGCAGGAGTGTTGACATTGTTTGGTTGTGCTGTCCTCAGCCTCTCCTTTTTGGATAGGGTGGTATTTGCCAACTGTTAGTGCTGGCAAAATGACTCAAATGGCCATTTTTCCATATGATATGCTACCTCTTTGCAGCTCCGTGGAATACTTTACGCTAGTCAGCACATGGGTGCTATAGCTGAGAGTGTAAGCAGTTTTATAGGTTTTCTGTAGACTTTTATTACAGCTGTGACACTAGATTGATGGACTATTTCCATCTTGTTCCCTGTCAATTGTGTGCTGAACGGAGCTGTGACAACGTGATGGATGCACGACAGTGCCACTGTAGGGAGAGAGCTACTGCAATAACAGTGGCTTAAACCTTAAAGTGCCTTTAACCTCGTGCAGTTGCCTTTAATTTGTTTTAATCTAAAACCTAACAAAATCTAGCACCAAAGAGTTGAGAGGTGGGGAGGATACTGGGTTTGTAAAGTAATGTGAAAAAAAAAAGATGACAGTCATTCTTGGAGGTCCAATTAGGGCAATTCTGTGCTTTAAAGGAAGAAGTCCTCCAGGAGGCTTTCAAAGGAGAGAATATTGTTATGCTCTAGACAAAGCCAAAGGTCAGCCCGGCTAGAAAGAAGATGTACTTTCCACGGCGGGAGGAGGGGAAGAAGGGCTTGCTCTTTCACAGCAGGGAATACCCAGGTCTTGCCTGAGGAGCAGGATGAACTTGCCAGGGAGCAGCCTTTTGGAGGCTGTGTCAAAAAGAATGCTCTCTGAGACACACCAGCCTTGCCTTTGAACACGGAAAGGTTTAAGGTTTATTTACTGTTTCAAAGAACTCATAGTTTCTCCTCTAGAGAGATGAGAGACAGTAAGAGGGAATATTTGCTGTGCCGTTTTAACCTTTGAAATGCCATCAGTGATTTCATTAGGTTGGTGGCTTCTTTCCCCTTCGAGGGGAGAGGTTCAGGGCCCCATGTGGCTGCCAGGGCTGTGTGCCCAGGGCTCCAGCTGCCGCGTGGCCTCTTGCGGCGGAGCGGAGATGCTGGAGGCGCCGGAGCTGCTGGCTGCGGAGACGGGCGCTTGGACAGATGGACGGGTGGACAGACATCTCTCGTGCAGCCCTCAGCCTGACCTCCTCCCAAGGCATTCAGGTGGGGTAGCCCAGGACTTGCTCGATGGCAGATGAAGGCTGTTAAATTATCCATGGGCTGATAGGAAGATCCTGGAAGTTCATTCTTCTCTGACCTCCTGTGTTATTAATTGCTCCTGTCTGTTCTCGCTTCAGAGCATGTTGTTCTGTGGTGTGATCCTGGGCATTTGCTGCTGGAATGGGGCAATTGCTGCAAGGCTCTTCTGCTTCATGTTTTAAACTGATCTTGTTCCGCTTCTGTATGGTCCTTCTGGCACACTGGCTACTCTTACTTCAGAGCATCATTGAACCTCTCTCAAATGCAATGGAATGAGAAAAGTACTCACTAACAGCAGAAGAAAAATGAGTGGTGAGTCTGAAGTGAGTTCTGGGAATGATGTTGGAAATGTGAGTGTGAGTATAGGCTAAAAATCTTGCTCGAAAGACTCAGCTCAGAAAATGAAAACCTTGTGTCAGTGGCATGTCTAGCCAAATCTACCTTGACTGCTTCTCCTTTTGCTTATTACACAAATGCAACTCAGACATGCAACCATAACACAAAAAGCATTGGAAGCTGGTGAATAATACAGATCAGTGGGTGTTTTTGCTCTATTTGTGATCAGCTTGTAAATTAGAAAAAAAGAATGTGAATTGAGTCATTGATAATTGCTTAAATTTATAAGTAATTTTTTTTGAGGTGATTCTCTAGTAGCATAAACTGGGATTTTTCTAACAGGTGGTTCTGGACAGACTATGTTGGAGAGACAGTGGAATAGGCCTGGGTTTGGCCCATGTGGACTCCTACTTGAATGGCACTTGGCCAAGTTCATAGGTTCAGCTCAGCTGAAGTTAGTAGAGTTGTACCTACTTTATGAGACCTGTACTTAGCACAGTATGACTTAAGTGTATAGTGGCCTTAAATAAAAGATGAGATGCACATCCAGAGTCTTTGAATAATATTGACAAAAAGGGGAATCGATCTTCAACCAAGTTGGTGTTGAAGTGAGATCTTGAAGTCATGCAGGGATCATAAGCCTTTGATAGCACAGTTAATAAAGGAAGAGAGGGTAATGGATCTTAGTCTCTCAGAGCTGATGACATGGAAAACAAAGCTGAGGTGTACAGCTGGTAAAGTACTGCGAATCCTCAAAGTCTTTTTTCTTTCTAGATCATAGTCCTATGACATAAATTGGCTGGAAGGCCTGTTTTGACCCAGAGGACAATCAGAAATCATTTCAATTGTGGATTACTAAAAGAGGCCTTATCACAGGATCTAGGATTTTAGTCGATAATGAAGATTTTCAAATACTTGCAGTTGCGGGATTAGAATAAAACTATTCCCCTGAGCAACTATTTTCATTTGTCTGGACAGTTTCCCTTATTTCTGCTTCTTTAATTTAAGTGTAATGCCTTTGATATTGTAACAGGATACAATAGGATGCTGTGATCCATTTTAAATGAGATTCATGAAGGAGTCATAGTATTTTACTTTCTCAGAAGTTATTTGTACAGTTTCTTTCTGTCCTCTCCTTCTCTCTTTCTGTCCTTCTCTCCTTCTCTCTCTCTCCTTCTCTCTCTCTCTCCTTCTCTCTCTCTCCCCCCTTCTCTCTCTCTCCCCTTCTCTCTCTCTCTCCTTCTCTCTCTCTCCTTCTCTCTCTCTCCTTCTCTCTCTCTCCTCTCTCTCTCCCATTCTCTCTC
>JAUBOD010001108.1:1478157-1491945 GCA_032353885.1 Nothura maculosa | reverse complement strand
TCCCCTTCTCTCTCTCCCCTTCTCTCTCTCCCCTTCTCTCTCCTTCTCTCTCTTTTTCCTTCGCTCTCCTTCTCTCACTTTCTTTTCTCTCTCTCTCTCTCTCTCTCTCTCAAATGGGAAAGGGATAAAAGAGGTGCTAAATCATTAGCTAGAGAGAGAAGCAGATAATAAAAAATAGATCAATTAACAAATGGAAGGGGAATATGGAGAAACCTCTAAACTAATGATATATTAAAAAGCAACAGTATTTTAATGCTTATTTAGCCAGCATGAACTAAAGTGTATTATAATACCACTGAAGTCAATAGCAATATTATGGTGTACACTAGCCAAGGAACTGCAGCAGCATTCATGCATTTAAGGAAGAGTTTTGTGTTGTCTTCCCTCACCATAATCTGAGTTCAGTGGGACTGAATTTTAGTGGCTTAAAAGCAGCGCTGCACAAAATGCTGTCTCACTGCGAAACTCCATATTCATTTCATCTGCTCTTATTCTGCTCCTGAGGGCTGCCTTGCAGCCTGTTACTGCCATAATAATGCCAGCAATAATGAATGCAGTTCATCTGTTGATTTAATTCTTCTCACTGCTTTTGGTTTTATATTCTGGAAAAAGCTTTGTAGTCTAAGATTTGCTTTTAACATTTGGATTTCAAGTATGTGACAATGACTAGCAATGCTCAGCTGATAGGAATATTGATATAGGTTTAGTGTAACTATGCTTTTTTTTTTTTTTTTTTTTTTTGGCTTACAACTTTTCTTTAGATTTAATTGTTCCATAAGCAATTTTTCTTTAAATTACTGATAAACAATTTTGCCTTTCCTCAGAATTTCTTTGTTATTCGTGCATCTTGCTGAGTTCTTGCTTGTGTAACACTCTGTCTCTTATTGCACGTTGTGGATGTGTTTAAGTTTGCATTTGTGTCTAATGATTCAAGAATCAGAGCACTGCAAAGCAACATTATTTAGGTGACATTTTATAGAAGTTTATTAGATTGCTATTTCCTAAAAAAGAATCCAGTTAATAAAAATTGAAAATTACATTGAGTTTATTCAAGAAATTGAGATGCCTGAGTTTTTAAAAGAATACAGGTTTCTGTACCAGGACACTAGACCCTAGAGAAGAATCTTCTTTTGAACAGAAAATTGTATCTTTTCATACTAAGGAGTCTCATGCAGTTTCTAGGACAGCGAGAGTCAAACCTGCCAAGGGAGGAGATGTTTACTATATATGTAAATGGAGTATTTTAGATTTGTTCAAATAGTAAGTGGATCATTAATGATAGATAAGGTGCAGCTATCAAGGACATATCTAGAGTAATTTACAGTGTAAATTTAGTTGGCACTTCTTTTCTTGTTCCTGTGCCAGACGAGAGGGCGCAGCTTAGCTGCATCAAAACCTGTGGCTGCATCATTTGCTTCAAAGTTTGATGTTTTCTCACTTTGCAAATCTCAGTGAAAGTAACTGCATTAACCTGCCTTAGAAGACAAGCAACATCTACATTTTTAATAGATTTTTAATATATAGATATTAGGTCTTAATATTAGGTCTCAATATTAGGTCTTTCGCATCATCAACAAAGCAGTGATAGATTGTACTTAACTTCAAAAAGAATGTCTTCCCAATTAATAAAATTACTACAAAATATAGAACTGACCTATAGAAATTTTATCAGTGGCATCCACTGCCAGGATCAACTTGCAGATCTGACAAGCAGAAAACAAGTAATCTTTTAACTTTGGAAAAAAACACATTCAATACCAAAATCCCTAAGAAACAATAAACAGGAAACAACCCTATCTTTTGAAGACCCTTTTCAGAGTAGTGGCATTTTAAGAGAACACTGTAGAACCTCTAACATTCAAATATACTTTAGAGTAAGCAAATACACAGGAAATGTCACCCAAATACTAAACTCAGAGCATCTCCAGACCATACAGACACTTAGTGTTCACATTATTTATTTTTGAATTGAAAGGATTTTTTGAAAGTGAACTGTATTTTTCCTTGTAAATACAAAGTTACCATAGTCATAACAAACTTGGGTTTATAGGTAAGCGTTTGCAAGATGAACTTCCTCAACAAATGTTTGTCATATATCCTACAAAGCTAAAAATCCTATTTGGTGTTCATAGGTGAAATCCTTTCGGAAATGTGAGAAGTCAAATGCTACGATTCTAATTTTAAACTTTCTCACTCCAATATACTTTCACTTGACTTAGCTCAAAGTTTTACTGAAAGGTTTTAGCACAGGCTGTGCTGTGTTAAATTTTATATGTGTTGATTTCGTTTTGCTGGAACGTGTGAAAATTGGAATTAGCATTAGGAATTATTCAAAAGTTAGCAATGAAGAGACACAATTAAAGTGCTGCTCATCATCTCCCACAGGCCTTAGAATGAGACTGTTAAATTTTATTCCACCTGTTAACTGTGCAGCAAACTTCTTATTATAGGTGCCGTTTTATACTACCGTGATCAAGACAATTTGGAGGGGTGAGAGAAGTCAAAAACTGTACAATTTAATTTATAGCATCTGAAAACACTGCAATCTGAGTATAATTTTTCTCTAGCAGATACATAATGCACTGTTATGATATCCATTAAATTCTACAAGCAATCATGTGGACCAAATGCTGTATCACTCTAAAGGAACCCATTTTCTGGTTTGGGCTGCGTTCACTGGATTTATATGAAAATGTATTGAATTGGCTTTTAATCTATATGATCATATGGGACAAATTTAGGAGAATGGCACAGCCTGAGCACTGAGGCAGGCAGGAGCAGTGACTTCCTGGGTTCCCCTGGATGCCACAAGCAGAGACCCCATGAAAGCCTGCTGCTAATAGCTATCAAGTGAGTGTTTGGTAGAAGGCTCTTAAAAGGAGAGGGCAGTTGTTTACTCAGCCAGTCAATTAGCCATATGCTATTTTTTCTTTTAACATTTATGTTGCTGTAATTCATGTTCCAGGCAGAAAAAAATCTGTGATGAAAATTAAATCATAATCTGGGTTCTCAATCCTGTCAGCAAATAAAGCATGCTGCTTGGGTTCAAATGTGTAATAGGGTGATAAGGATCATTAATTCAAATGGGTCAGTTCTTTGGAGCCATCAATTCTAGCATACTGACTGTATTACAAAATTGCACTACTATGAATCTGATCTGAGGTAAAGGAGATGGGCAATTGGTTTCATACACGCAGCACAAATATCATGAGATTTGTATCATCTGTGCAGTTGCTAGTCTATTTTTTTGGCTTTTCTAGAGCCATTATTTTCTGCTAATCTGCTTCATCCATGAGCAAATGGGTCTTCTTTGAAACAGCTTTTCCACCATACTGGGAACACAGCAGGGCAAAATTTTTCACTTCTAGCATTTGCAGAAAGAAATATCATTTTGGCTATACCAGGATAAATCAAAAAATCTTGTTGGTTTTCACAAAATAGCTTATTTGAATTTTATTAAAAGTTATATGGTATTTTTAATTTAAAATATTTAGGCTTTCATTTGAAAAAAAAGTTTTTTTACCATTTGCTTCAGTGGAATAAATAGAAGAAATTGTGAACGCTGAAATAAAATACTGCTTAATTTGAAACAAATTTGATTTTTCAGAATTTCCATTGATTTTCAGAATTTCCATTCTGCTATTTTTTATCATCATCACTCTAATAAGGATAATCAGACTGTCATTGCTGGCAGAATGGAGGCATTAATTTTGTCCTGGGCATGAGCTGATAATGCAGAGGGAGAGTAGAGTCTGAGAGGTCTTGTTCCTCTCATAACCTATCTCTTTTCCCTGTTTTTATTAATTGTGTATTTCAAAAGGAAGTTTTAGAGCAAAATTCTGTTTTAAGTTTACTATATAATTGTGTATAATTACTAAAGTTTTATTTGGGAATGTAGATGCTAACAGTAAACTAATAATTAAATAGATGCATTTGGAATTACAGTTTCTTATGAAAGGAGGTGAGTCAATAATAATTTGCCTTTAAAAAATATCTTTTCCAATATGTTCATAGCTTTCATGCTCCCAATATACATGTGAAGTCTGTGTATGGTATATTTCTCCACAGCAGTTACACTGTGTTTTCAAAGGGAAGAAAACTGTCTTTGAATTAGAAAGAATTTATATCTGTGCTAGTTAAGTATTCGCAAACAACATTTCTCTACAGGAGTCATTTATCAGGCACTTCTATATTTTTTTTTCTTTTTTTAATCCTAAATATATATAAATTCCTGCTTCTACTATGTTACTATTAAGAAAAGTGCTGTAAAGGTGGAGGATTGCCCCAAATGGTTAAATGTGTCCTATGATCCTGAAGCACCCAATCAATTGTCATTAGAATGCCTCAAAAAGACATCCTAGTCATCCTCGTGGCAGAAAAAAATTTGCTCATTCAAACATCATCTTTTTTGCCCAAAACACTTCATTATTCATAGTGGTATACAGACTGCCTGTAGAACTTGGCTTAGACATGCTCCTTCCACACTTAGGTCTCCAGTGAGCTGTTAAAATGGTCTTAGCACATTCACAAGGCTTTTCATTACAGTCTAGTCCAGTAATGGAAATGATCAATCAATATCGTGATCAAATGACAGGGCATGTCGAGCCTGCCTCTGTTTAACTAGTCTGTGTCATGTGTAGAGCGTTATCTGCTCAGTACATCTTGAATAAGTTTGTGTTGGGGCACACTGCATTCTTCTTGGAAGCTTTTCAGAAGTTCTCTTGCTTTTACAAGGCTATGAAAATAGGAACAGATTTTTTTCCTTCCTTTTGAAATGATGTTGACATTTTCTGTGCTTAGGGATACTAAGCACAGAGAGCAAATGTGTAGCCAGTGTTGGAGATACTTACAAAGCTATCATTTACCACATTAAATTGATCGTCTAGGCTAGTCATGCCTATACCATGTTTGTTGACACCCAATTATTTGTATTGACATTTATGGTCTGTGTTGCATTAATGGGTTTTGATTACTTTTTAAGATTGTGACATGTACGGGGTTTTGCTCTCCAAAGGTGGTACTTCTATGACTAGGTTGGTTTTGTAGATTCCTGTGCTCGCTGGGGGAAGACATGACTAATGATTGAGAATTATATATAACCTGGTAAGCTGTCAGTGACAGATATGCATTACACGAACTAGCAGTAGTCCAGATGTCAGTGTTATAGGATACCATTCTCTCTTCAGCAGTCCTTAATGGAGATTCATCTTTCTTCGATTTTTTGAAGTCTTCAAAATCACTGGAACAGAGTTATTTGAGACTGGAAGCTGGATTTTTGATGTTGGACATTTTCTTCTTATCTTGTGTTATTTATGTAGGAGTCCTGTAAAATAATGTAGATGACTTTTAAATATTTACCATTAGTATAAGTGTGTTTCAACAGCCTAATGAAAGTTATCCAGCATCACAAGACCATGAGGCCGATGATGATTACAGTTAGCTTATATTTAATAAGGTTTTATTTTTAATACGCTTCAATATAATTTACTTGTTGCTTCCTTATACTGCTGTGTATTAGGTAGGCACGACAGGAGATCAAATTACATCAGCTTTCCCTTCATAAAGCATGACTGGAAATAATAAATGACTACATTTTCCTGTTTTTAGTTTTTCATAGTTTAAAGCTGGTAACTATAGAAATCTAAACTGAGTACGTGTGAAAGAATCCTGCCAGACTGGAGATAAAAGTGTCTGGTTTATCCTACCTATGTTGTGCTTGTTGTCAGGGTATCTGGTCTTCCTGCAGGCTAAGGGCAAGGAATGAGCTTAGTCTTCTCCTTGCCAACCCTGCCATGAGTTAGACCACAAAGTTAGGAAGGGACGTTTCAGAATGCAGTCCTTATGCTTGAAGTGCGGAGTCAGTGGTCTGCAATTTGAGTAAATGAATAGTAAGGAAACTGAAGGGTCGAAGGCAAAGCTCTCCATAGGTGGTGGAAGTTTACCATGGAACAAGACAGAGGAGAAGTGTGACTGCTTGAAAGAAAAAGAAAAAGGGACAGAAATGCTCAAGGGGATAGACCAACCTCCATGTGGTTCATTGAGTTAGACACTGCTGTGTATGCCGGGTAATGATGAAATGTTGAGACAGCTGAGATTGTTCACTTAGTGTAGTCAATCCCTTAGTAAGTGTAGTAAGTGTTAATGGTATTGAAATAAAGTGTTAAAGAATTAGTTGGCTGACTGTGAAAAAAAAAATGAATAAGTCTTTCAAATTACCTAATGGAAAGCTAAAGGCATTAGCTCCCAACCAGGGAGTATTAAAGGCCTTGTGCTACATTCATTGACATGAATGGAATGACTATGAATCAAGCTCCACTACAGTAGATAAACAGCTTTCTGATAAATGTTTGCAGAGAAGCCACCCTCATGCATTTTAGGCTTCCCTAAGGCAGAAAGAGGTCACGTTCCCTTAGTAAGCCAGACACCTTGCTACTTTTATTAGTCACTATACTTAATAAGTGAAGATAATCAGTAGTATAAATACAATTTTAAGAGTAAAACAAGTTTTGTGCTCTTAAAAACTTGAATCTTGAGTATTAAATCTTTATAACACATTGTAGCAATTAGACTTCAGATCTGTTCATGCTTCTATGGGATCTGTTTGCTGTAAAGCAGGGCAGTTGTATCTCAACAATTCTTAACTTGCAGAGGTTTAGATCACAAAGAAACAAGCTTTCCCCCCCCCCTTTCTATCTCTATGTGAAAGAGGATGTCAGCCGAGGGCTGAAAAGGAAATGCTGCGTTTTGAGTTACAGAACAAGTAGATTAGGGCCTTTTATTAATGAATGGGTTCACTGCTTTCAATTGATAAAATTAGGAACTTGGCTCTGCCGGCTGAAAAGTCAGAGAGAATAAAATATTGTCTGGAGTCATGGAAACTAATAAATCCTCCCATGACAATATTTAACAGGTTGGCAGAGTGGATAAAATTACCTTTTATAAAAATGCCGTGCAGATGGTAAAGCTATGGGAATTAAGACTGGATCAAAATTCTCTAAAAACATCAAATTGTGGAAATCGTAGTGGGGATTGATTAAGTTGGTGTGGAAATTGCTTCTGCCTTAAGATTCTCCAAGGACTCATTCTGATATTTTGGTTAGTTGCTAAATCACCTAGTGATTTTCAGCATGTGATAGGTACGTTTTGATACTTTGACTGAAAAGCACAGGTTTTAAGAGCTAGCTCTTCAGAATGTGCATTGCCTCATTTTGCAGCTACTCTGTAGGCAGTGTTTGAAGAGCGCTCAGCATGTAGGCGGTTTCTTGGCTTGCAACTCTTCTAAGTGACTGCGTGCATATCCTGAGGGCTGCAGTGGTATTTGGTCCGTTTTCATGGAAGAACTCTTGAGTGAGAGGCCCTGATCAGGGCAGGACTCCTTTCTTCAGCCCTCGAGGAGGTGACACGTAGTCTCCCTTGGTTTCATGCTATGGGGAGGAGGGCATGGCCAAGGCTTTTCCCTTGTACTACGGATACTTCTACCCTACAACTGTAAATCTTGTCAAACTTTAATCCTAGTTCTTGCTAATTTTCATGCTGTGGTCAGCCTAACTGTAACTGTATGGAGAGAAATCTCATTTAAACATTAATAGGATAGCAGGTTTATTAGTACTTTTAGGGATTGTGACACATGGAGATGTGATAGTGGTGCAGAGGAAAACTGCTCAAGGGGAATAAGGACTTCACATTAAAATTGTATCACAAGGACCTTACCATTGTGCCTAAAATATTAGATGCCCTAATATTTTGTCAGCTACTTTCTCAGTGGCAACTTTACACCTTAGACTTGTTCAAGTTTCTGTTGAGTTCAGAAAAAGGCAACAACAGGGGGAAGTCAGAATCTGAGTTTACAAGACAAATTAGATACAACTGCAGACCAAAGGCATGTTCTTTCAATTCTGCACGCTTTTTCTGCTCTTTGTTCAATACCTCTCTGGATCTACTTCAGAAAGAATGCTGTGCATTTTTAAAAGACCAAGTATCTATTGACATTTGATTTCGGATGAAATCAGTTTGGAATATAAACAATTTGGGACTGCTAAGATACTTGGAGGCATTTTCCTTATGTTGTGCTAAAATTTGGGCTACATAAAGGTCAGCAGAGAAAAATAATAGCTGGAAAACAAAAGAACAAAAACTTATTTCAAGAAAAGGAAAGGAAAATGAATAATTTTCTGTAAAATACAGACTTGCAAAGAGACTGATTAAAAGAAACATATATTTTTTTAAAAAATACACTGCCTATTCTACCAAAATATTGTATAGTATAATCAGGAAATATCTGTACAAAGGAAAGTTTTCATGATTTATAGTGTTTACTTTTTGCATATCTCAGCCTCAACAATGAAAGGAGTCTAGGCTGTTACTCCTGGGTTTCGAGTCAGCTCTTATTTAGTATCAACATTCTATCAGCTAGTAAAAACTATAGTGTTTGATTTACAAACCCTCCAGGAGAAAAATGTTGTTTGTTAAAAAGGACCTTTTCCAGTGCCATTTAAAAAAATCACAGAAATATTTGCTGTTTGTTTTAGGTTTATACATCTGGCCTCAGTTTCCTATCAAATATTTGCTCTTTCGAGATATAAAAATTGCTGATTTCTGTCAGCAGTGCACATATCAACAAAGGAAAACAGTAGTGGGAGTGGAAGACTTTGATCTTTCACATTTTTCTCTCCAAGTGCTGGTGGTGATTTTTGACCCTGATGTGTTAAAAAGGTCAAAAATCTGCTGCTAAGTTCATTCCAGGTGTCTTCAGATTGGCAACAGATTTGTTTTATGGGGCAGTGGAAATGGAGAGACAAAAATGTCTCGTCTAGGGTAATGCAGGGCAGGGAGAGGGAGGAAAAAATACTTGTGTGGGCAGCACAGTTAAATATCACTGGAGTTCCAGTGCATCCTGTGATAAGGGCAGTGATGACCAGTTGTAGAATTCCTTTGGGAAGCCAGTTTTGTGAATAAGTGCTATTTAATAATTACCAAATACTGTTTGGCATGATATTGCAGTTTACTTACAAGCTAAGCATATTATCACCACAACGAGGTAAAACATAAAGTAATGCATATTCTGGGCCAGGAATTACCTAGAGACTAGGGACACACCATCATACACATTTCTGTTAGAAAAAAAATCTTCCTATAAACACCTTGTCCCTGCAACCGGAGGTGATGATTGCTTCAACATACTTTTTTTTAACACATTAGATTGGCTTTATCAGTAAAATGAAGTAATAATAATTCAGTAATGATAATTAAAATTTTATGCTATAGGACTAATCTTTTTTTCTGCACGAAAACAGTAGTCTGGCAGGATGTTGACAGGTACACTGCCTGTAAACCTCTCTGTTCTTGCTCGCAAGCAATAGTTGTCAATGCAAGGCAAATTTTAGACCTGTTGAAGTTAATATTTTCTGATCACTGTGACATTTAGGACTTCTAATTATTAAAGCCTCACTACTGCAGTTTTAGAACCCATGTAACTTTACCACAATATGTGAAGTCAATGTAGCTGCTCATAATCACCTTGAGTAGTTCAAAAATATCACAGAAATGCTCTATTGTATTCCAAGGTTGTTTTCTTCATTATATAGAAATATCACTTGCATGAATATATGCAAGTTAGTTATAAAGAACTAACAAGTTCTTTAAAAAGCCTAAATATGTGATAATCATGAGGTGTATTTATAAATGTCTAATATAAATGTGTCGGGCTTATTTTGAAGCTTCATTGTGGTAGGTGCAGTAAGGACATGGGTAATTCTGCTAAAATGTGTGCACTTTGGCAGGAGTGAAGTCAAAGTAAAAGACATGCCTTGCTGGAAAATACCCAAAGGCAAGGCAGACAAAAAATAAAGGAAAAAATTGTTATTATACTCATTTTAGTCATAGCAAGCAGATACACAGAGGTTAAATTACTTGCCTGAGGCCGTACTGGAAGACTCTGAAATAGTCAGGATCTCAACCAGATCTCTTTTATCAATCCAGTCTTAAGCATGAGATAACCTTTCTCTTGGAACAGAATTGTCATATGTCGTTTTTAACAATGTCAGAATAGGGTGTTTTTCCTGCTGTAGAGCCTCCTGAGTTGCATTTTATTTTGCTGGAAATTCATAGGAATTCAGAAATTATGGACAGGTTGAATATTTAGTCTGCAGCTAAAATAATCGAGCAGGAGCCATTTCCATGAAGCAATGACTCAAAGCCCTCAGGGAATTGTGTGTGTGTGTGTGGAGGTGTGCACCTGCATGTGCATAAGAGGGACACAACTTTCCAGTTTTACTGCATAAAGTAAGTTATTTCATCAGCTCTGCTTATTTCAAGTGCTTTACGTGTCAGTCCGACTTGAGCAATGTGATTGTATAAAAATGCAGATCATGCAGCTCGTAGTCGCTCTTTGCTTCCCTAATGTTTGTGAATAAGACATAGAATTGTCTGCTAGTTATTAAAAAAGCAGAAAGGGGCAGAAAAGAGCAAACTCAGAAATCGCTTCAAATTTAAAAATAAATGAGACAAGGAGGATGAGAAGGAAGGAGTTGTGCTGCTTGTTAGTGGGAGCGCGGTACCGCTCGTGCCCACGTCAGAGCAGCCGTGCCCTGGGAGAAGCCGCCCTTTCCTGCGGGGCACTGGGCCTGTCTCCTTTGCGAACACCCTCATGGTGCATTTTGGAGGAGGAACATCATCCGTGTGTGCAATCAGGCAGTCCTTTTTTTCTAGAGAAACCAGAGAAATTGAACCTTCTCTGGTGTGCCAGGCACTTAGTTATTTCTCCTTAAAATTCCACCCTATGTAGTTAATGTGTAAGACAGTTCTGTGAACAATGTACAGGGAAAGAAAATGACTGATAAACAATGATCTGTTCCTAAAAAATGTGGAATTGCCACTAAACTCTTGTTTGAGTTTCTTATGTGTAGTCCCCCTGCTTGCTTAATGTAGTCCAAGGCTGTTTTTCTTTTTGGCTCCCTGTGCTCAGCCCTGTGTTCATTAGCAAATATATAGTGCCTTTGCTTGTATACTTTTTAAAAGCTGAAGATTAAATTAGCTACATAAGAGATACTCACCTTTCCAGTGACTTAAAACAAAGAGCTTGTTTTTTCACTAATTGCTCCACTTTAATTACATTTAAAATTAAGACTAGTTGTTGAAGAATCTGGCTCAGAATCTTAAAAAAAAAATTAAAAAATCCCTCCATCTGCACTTGCCTTGACATTTGGTCAATATACACATACCACGGATTTTCCTTTAAAGAAAACAAGACCAACATGTTAGACAAAACTTCTCTTCCAATATAAATGAGTGAAAGGCCTTTGAAGTCAATGACACCGTGTGTAGTTTCTGCTGGGCTATTAGAAACTTGTGTTAAGCCCTTCTTGGTCATGTGAGCGGAGGCTTGTTGCCTCTTGAGGAATCTGCTAAGCTTTGGAGCCTAGATTGGAATATATTTCTTTAATTGTATCTTTTTTTTCCCAGAAATGAGCATAAACTAGTTACATTTGTGAGATTTAACAGTCCCCATTGAATGCATTCAGGAAGAAGAGTTTAGCAGTCTCCCCACCCTTTTGACGGTGAAAGTTTGTTTAGATAAAGGGAATATTCGTGGAAAAAAAATAAGTATTTAATATGGAATTATGAACTTGTTGAACTTGTTTGTCAGGTTAATTTTTCACATTTAAAGTGCTTCAGATCTTGCTTCAGATTCATAAAGAAGAAGTCTGTCTTAGACTGCAGCCATGATAACTTTTTTCTTTTCTTTCTTTCTTTTTTTTTTTTTTTTTAACTTTTAGCATCCTTTGTCTTCTGGGTCCCAGCACTGGCATAGCAGACCCTAAAATATATCTCCATCCCTTTTAGGGCAAAAGGCATGTGAGAGAGACACAGAGACCAATTCCAACTGCCTGTAAATAGTGGAACATGGGGTTTCACTCTCTGTCTTTTTCCCTATTTTTTTGTTGCCAAACCATATTTGTTTAGAGCATTTCCGGCAAGAAAGTTCTCACAAAGTTGGAGCGTTTTGGACTCCTACAGAGAAAACAAAGTTGAGCAACCGACTCTGTCAGGCAAGTTTTGTATTCAGATCACATTTTGAATCATTTCTAGAAATATTCTTACTTGCTGAAAATGGAAGCTGAGCTTCTGACACCTGTATTGGCTGTAGGAACTGGGTCCTCTTGTGCTTATTGTATCTTTGCCTTACCTGCCATAACTAGAAACACTCCAGTTGACTTCAGTGCAGGCAGCGTTAATTAGATCAGACCATCCTAGATGCGCAGATCCATTCAGAAAGGAGAATGTCTTCCTATAATTGCTGCACACTCTGCAGTTAAAAAAAAAGTTTGTAAAATAGCTTAGACTGATTGATGGGAGCTGATGAGATTCTAAGCAATGTAATTACATACTTGGGCCACAACCAGAAAAAAAAAAAGGTTATTTGTTATTTGTTTGCCTTTTTCCATATTGTGTAGAAGTAAATAAAAATCCCTGCAGCGGTGGAAAGCATAATCACCTTGATGGTTTATTTGTAAAGTCCCATTCCTTTAAAGGGCAGCTGGTCTTGTATTACACAGCAACACGGGGCAGATGCTTTTGTTGTAACAGAAACAAGAGAGGAATTTGAACTGTAAAAATTGTATTTTTAGTACATGGAGCAATTTTTGCGTAACAAACTTCAGATCCCTTTCTGTTCATGTGTGTTCTTGGACAGCTCGTGGTGTAATCATTGCAGGTACTGTGGTTCAGTGACCTAGGTGGTATCTGGACATAATAAAACTCCTGAGCATTGTGTGCAACCATATGCCCCTGCCCCCGTTTCACAGTTGCGAGCATGATTGCTTGGACGGGGCCTATCGAGCATAGCACACACTGATATTAATCATCATCCTTCTGCCTTTCTCCCTCTGAGGCTGCTCCTGCGCATCGGAGACTGCTTCCTTATTAATTGTATTTGGGGGGCCAGGTTTTCTTTGCCTTTTTCGGCTGGCGGTGTCGGATCATTACCTCTCTGCTGATAGACTCGGGCTGCGTTACCTTTGCTGGCTTTTAGCCAGCAGCCTATTATTACTGTTTAGTAGTGTTCCAGCCTCCCATATGAAACACAGTATTGCCAGAGCTTGCTCTAAAAGCAATTTTACAAACTCACACAAAATGTCTGGCAAGTTTAATAGTAAAAAAATTCACTAAACCACCCCTTTCTATAAATAATTATAACAGTCATTTGAATTCACTGACAAATGTGGCAACAAGTAGGAGTGATCTAAAGCCAGAAAAACTCCCTAAATGACTGCCAGGTTTACAGTAAAGCAGGCATCAGAATAAACTTACTAATCTAAATCTCTCTAATTTAACTCCATGCACAAGGCTCCTCGCCGAGGCGTGCCAAAGCACCTGGGTAGAAGAGGGGAAAAAGGCAAGTCCGAGAACTGTGTTTTACCCCTAAAATTTGTGTGGGAGCCAGAAGACCTTTTCCCTTCTGGCTAAGATATGTCTTTTCCTTCCTTCCTTAGTACCCATGGGGAAGAGGAGCGATGTTCCTCATGGAGGCTTGTGAAGGGCATTCAGGGGAGCATCTGTCCCAGCCAGGCCCGTTGATGGGTCCATGGGGCTGGGGAGGTGACTGGCAACGCTCACTGCCTCCTTTCTCCTGTACCTCCATGGACTGCTGCTTTCCCAAGGAATCCTGTCCTCCATCCCAGCATCTCTACATCGTATCAGGTAGGAGAGACTATTTCTGCATGGATTCCTTATTGAACAGGCATATAAAGCTGCCACATTGTTGCCGATGCGCTTGGTTTTCTCTTGCTA
>JAUBOD010001108.1:1450210-1478057 GCA_032353885.1 Nothura maculosa | reverse complement strand
AAGGCAAGTCCGAGAACTGTGTTTTACCCCTAAAATTTGTGTGGGAGCCAGAAGACCTTTTCCCTTCTGGCTAAGATGTGTCTTTTCCTTCCTTTCTTAGTATCCGTGGGGAAGAGGAGCGGTGTTCCTCGTGGAGGCTTGTGAAGGGCCTTCAGGGGAGCAGCTGTCCCAGCCAGCCCCGTTGATGGGTCCATGGGGCTGGGGAGGTGACTGGCAACGCTCCCTGCCTCCTTTCTCCTGTACCTCCATGGACTGCTGCTTTCCCAAGGGATTCTGTCCTCCATCCCAGCATCTCTACATCGTATCAGGTAGGAGAGACTGTTTCTGCATGGATTCCTTATTGAACAGGCATATAAAGCTGCCACATTGTTGCCGATGCGCTTGGTTTTCTCTTGCTAACTTAATTTAGAGAACAACTGTAACATAAGGAAGGGTTTAATGAAGTCAAACTCTAATAGCAGACCAGCTCTAAAGAATATAAATTTGCACCTCAGGTAAAATGCGCCGAGTCTCTGATAGGGAAACTACTGAGGGAGTGAAAGCAGGTAACGGGGCAGGAGAGGTTGCTGGAAGGTGAGAATAAACTTTGCTTGTGCGATCACATTGGCTGGAGTGTCTGGCATTTGGGATGTGATGATGTCCTTGTGGGATTCTTCACAATGAAGTGTTGAATTCCCATCTTCCACAATGGCTCCTTCACCACCGCTGCTCTAGATCTCCTAAGATCTGCTCACCCTTGCCAGGCAAAGTGTATGTACAGATTATGAAATGCTTTTGGATTCTTGGCTGCAAACAAAAGTAACACATAGAGATGATTTCAGAACTAGACCACTTCCCTCTACCCTCAAAAATACAGTTTCATGGTAATCTCCTCAAGCTTCCTCCTTATCCCTTGGCTTTCATCTCATGAAGGAACCAAGCTCAGAATATTCAGGTGTGTTTTCCTGAAGCTCGGCTCCTCGATTCTACTTGACTAAAAATGAGCTGACTTGCAGAGGTGCTGAGCAGTGGCAGCTCCCACCCGTTTCACTGGGATCCTTCTGCACACATCATGTGGGATAATTGGGCCCTCTGAGAGTCTGGCATCCTCTCAGAGCGTGTTTTCCTTGCAGGTGGAAGGCACAATAAAACGCTATTTACAGGCACGACCAGCAGGTGTCCCTATCTGTGACACAGTGGTCTTCAATTTCCAGGCTTCTCACTATGCCCAGTAAACTCTAATGATGAATCAAGGGAGGAACATTGTACCCCAAAACATTTTTTTTTCTTCTTCTTCTTTTCTCTTTTTTTTTCTGATTTCAGTTTCCCATCTGATGCCCCTTTTTATGTAGCACCCTTCTCCCTTGTGGAATCGCGTCTTGTGGAAGCGCTCCCCAACTCCTGTGCTGGAGGAGGGAAAACCTGCAGTGCTGCGGATTACAGCAAGTGCAGGGCGCTTCATGCTGCAGTCACCAAATCACGCTGCTGCTTATCTCGCTCCTTCCGCTTAATGCCGAATTTTCCCCGTGCAAGCCCTGTGCTAACCTATTTATATTATTGTGCGGTTCATTACTAATTTGAAGATCATATTCATTCCATTTTGTGGCCTCTTCTCTCTGAATCTGGAAAATTAAACGGACTTTCTAATGCATCTTTGATTAGGATTGGCAGTAAACCTGGATGTACAACTAAAGAGAAAATTATATAACTAACAACAACGACTAATAGTTATTTTCACATGTGGGAGAGATTTTAAGTCTTTTAGAAGGACACTTTAGTAGCATAGGGTTGTCTATTCTCAACTGTTTGGGTATTTAAACGGAGATTTACCAGTATGCCTTTAAATTATTGTAATGTTCCTGAAATAAGATTACCACACACGGAAAGTAGCAGAAAAATCTTTTTCACATACAGGAGAGTGTGCAAAATCTACTGCTGGATTTAACAGATGAATGAAGGCTGCAAGCAGAGATGAAAGAGGATATTTAATGTCACAGCTAAGTAGGCAGGGAAAGACAATAGGTACATGGGCCCTTATATGTGCCAAAAAGAGGAAAATACACATCCTTAGAAAGATAGGTCTCATCTTGAGCTTTTTGAATGAGGCTTCATTTCAAATGCCCATTAAATATGATTTTGAACAACAACACCATCAACCTTAACTTAATTTTTCAAATGGTTAGGAATGAGAATCTCATACTCTGTGTACGAGAGGGGAATTTCCATTATGTGTTACCATGACAGAGGATGCTGAGGATTGAACTTCATTGCTCTCTCTCTCTCTATATATATTTTCTGTAATGTCCTCAGACTCAAAGGCTGGATGCTGTCTGTGAATTAATTTCATGTGAGTTAGGGGCAAGACAAGGGAGAATTTCTGTTGGATAAGAGGAGGGAACAGTAGAAGTACTATGAGAATTAAAGAATGAGATCTCTGTGCCAAAGGTGGTTGCAGGCAAGATTATAGTCAGGGGAACTTGCAGGTTTGTGGGCCAGGAGTCTGGCCTGGGCTGTGCCAAAGTTTGTGCAGAGACCAATACTTTCATTTATTTATTCCACTACATTTTTGGAACGGTACATTTTAATGCACATCAGCATAGTAGCGCCGTACTGTGTAGGATCAATTGTTTGAAATGGTGTGCTGATTTTTCTGAGAATCCGGAGCACTGGTTGACATGGAAGGATCAATATCGGATGGGTGAAAGATGAGGTTTTGACAATTGTTTTTATATTAACACATTCCCTGAAGCAAGGGAGGGAAAATCTTTTTTCCTTGCCAAAGTCTGAATAAGCCACCAGACACTTCTGGCAGATTGCATATTGATCCGTGCTTTAAGGTTATCCAGTTGTTGATTCTTTGGGGTGAGGGAAGACCCATCTGCAGCTCTTCATCTTTTCTCCTGCTTTGCGATGCGAACACCTCTCTCCAGGCCAGCCCAGCTCTGCAGCCTCTTGCTGCCTCACAGCAACGTGTGGCCTCTGAGCAGCAGGACAAATGCAGTGAGGTGAGGACACCGGGGCTGGATGCTCCCATCTCTGCCTGGGGGAGCCCAGATCCTGCCTGGCTACAGGCTGCTGTGCAAGGGAGGGTGAAATGGAGCTCTCACCTAAGTCACGTCAGGGCTGTCCCAGCGTCCGGGTGGCACCTAGAAATTCCTAAACCAATCATGTCACTACAGGCCTTAGGAAATGGAGTCTGAGGCCCACCCTTTTTCCAATATATATGCAGTGCTGTACAGAGCAAATATACAGCAGCAAGCAATGACTGACACCCACTAGTAGACTTCTATACTTCAGACTATGGCGTAGTAATTATGTTTGATGGCTTTTTATAGGGAAAAAAAAACCTGGTAGTAGCCTCAGCTGCGATGTTGAAAAAGGCAGCACATAGGCTGAAGGCAGTGGAAGGAAGATTGAGATGGAAATGATACTGGGTTGGAGATAGGCCTTATTTTCATAAAAGAAGCAGAAAGCAGTCTAATAGCTAGGGGAATTCAGTGAAGCTGTGCAGGATCCTGCACAGTGCTAAGCTGAGGCGGGAAGCTTAGAGACTGAATAGCAAATAGCTTGAATAAAAATGAGAGCTACTGCCGCAGAGTAGGGAAATGATCCCCACTCCCCAGGAAATCTCAGGTAAGACATAACATCATGGAAGTGAACATCGGAAAATGTGTGACAGATAGAAAGAGTTGAAAAATGTAACTGCTCTAAAATTTCTATGTCGTCTTAGTAGCTAGAAGAATTACATCAAGAATGCGCTACCTGGTGATTTTAAAGCCTAGTGATAATCTTAGTAGGTTGGTGGGGTCTCAGATTAGATTGTCTGTAATTTCAACAGTTTATTTAAGATTGAGAGGGAAATTAATGGAAGGAGAAAGGAAAGTGAAAAACTAATGTTTTCAGTGATGTTCATGTTTAGAACCTCAGTTAAACTGAAGAATGAATGAAAAAAGTTGAAGTCTTAAATGGAATGGGGCTAGAAGGACAATATTTGATCACTTGGAGGCAGTCTAAACAATGAGAGAACTGACTATCAGCCATAAAAATATGTATTTTCTTTATTAATGAAAGATTTGAGTTAAAGGCAGAGTTTCTGAAGAGGGAAAAGAAGGATGCAGAAATACATCAGATCCAGACAACTACGACAACCAAGCAACAGGTCTTTACAATACATACATACATACATACATGCAATGTAGGTCTTCACCTATAGCTGAAGCAACAGAGGAACTACCAACTGTCCACATAAACACCTAATTTTTCAACTTTTCAGAAATACTAGGTCATTGTGAGAAGGTAGCTAAGTATATGTGAATTCATAGCCAGCATAATTTAGAGATCTGTGTGCCCAGCATACTTTTCAGTTTAGCACACAACCAGAAAAGAGCTAAAATACAAACAAATCCAATAAATTTTAGATGTGATGAACTTTTCCACTGATATTTCAATACCACTTCAGCAAAATGTCTGAGAGAGAGACTCTCTCTCTTTCCTTTCCCCTTTGAGGAGAGGATGGAATTGAATTTCTTTTCTCCTAGATGAGGAGACTAAGCCTGGATAATGGATGAGAAGGGATGATATGTAACTCTGGATTTCCCAGAGAAAATTGGGTCAAGCTCATCATACTCAGTGCAACTAAAATCTCATTTTTAATTAAATAATTTTTTTGGACAGTTATTATCTCCAGAAAAGCAGGACTCATGCCTGCTATTTTTTCCTTAAAAAGGTCAAGGACAAAAAATGAGGGCAGCCCAATCAGTATTTTCTAAAACTCCAGGTTATTTTTAGACATGCAGTGGCCAGCTGCTGTTAGGTTCACTTTGACAGACCAGGATTTGTAATGTTCTGTTCAGAGTCAGTTTGTCATATATTATGTTAAAAAAAAATTGAGGGGAGCAGGAGAGAAAGGCAAAACCAGCTACTTTTAAGAGCTGCTGTTTATCATGTTTTTGCCAGGCTGAATATTTTTAGAGTTGAGATGAGCCTGAGCTTTCACCCTGTTTGATTGCAGGGTGTTCATTTTTCATGCTCTCCAGTACAATTGTGGAAATACATTGATCATCCTACTGAAACACCTGCACACGTCAGCAAGAGAAAACATATGAATAGGTATCTCTGCTTCCTCTGTGAGCAAGGGTGTAAATTTGCAATGGGCGAGTTGTACCTCAGAACATTCCTAAGAATATACTGCTTTCCCAGAGGTGGGACACAAGGATTTATGGTGGGAGGAAGATGATGCCTTCCAGTTTTTGTAGAGAAGATGGGTGTTAGGGAGCTCTTGCAATCTGCCTTATATATATATATATAGAGAGAGAGAGAGAGAGAGGGAGAGAGACAGCAAAGAATGACCAATTGCAGGAATGAAGGATTGGAAAGGAAAGGCAGGATCATCTCTTCTAGCTCATCCTGCTGCTTGAAGGCGAGCATCTCGTGGGAGATGGTTGTCCCGCTGCACCTAAAAACCTGCCTATTGCAAGGGTTTCTCAGCTTCCCCAGATAAGCTGTCCCAGTGCTTCGCCGTCTGGGGCTTGACTGTTGAGAAAGATTTTTAATATATTAAGTTTCTAGTGCTGTCAGTGAGTACTCATAACTCCACAGGGAAAAGTGGAGAAAATTGGTCATTATTCTCTTCATTGTAATATTTTATGTAATTGAAGAATTTATAGTGCACTTTTCAGATTTTTACTTTCTAAATGGAACAATCCACTCCTTCCAGCATTTCCTCAAAGCTTACAATTTCCAAACCTCTTGGCATTTTTGTTGTTCTGTTCTAGATTCTTACTCTTTTTTTATAACTTTCCTAAATTAGCACTTCAGTTCTGACATCATCAGAAGAGATGAAATTTTGTTTTCCTTGCAGCACCTGCATGTTATTAATTTGACTTACTTTGGTGTTCTGCTGTTAAGTTCCAAACCTCTTTTCAGTGCTGCTGCCAACCAGTTATTCCCCAGGTTATATTTGTGCATTTGATTTTTTTTTTTCTTTTTTAAAGGAAACACTTTCTGCTTGTTTGATATTATTTATATATGAATGTACTAAAATTGTACTAAAAGTATGTCTTGCTCATGAGAGCTTTCCATACAACCTAGTTTAATTCTTAGCTTTAAAGATCATTAATGCTTATTTACCAATACTTTGTTATTTTATTTATTAAGTTTGTCACTAAGCTCTGCTTTGCATACTCTCATGCTTCCTCATGCATACTTTATGAATATAGAAATTAGTATCTCATTAACTTGGTAATTAGACCAGTGATAAACAGCTGTTTGTTTACCATACAGGGCAAGATTACTACTGAAGTTCCTTCACTTCCATGTGCAGTTCTTGTTTCAAATCTGTATCGTGGAAAGCAAAGCCTATGGATTTATAATATCTGCTCTAAATTGTTACTACAAGCTCAATGAAATCTCAGTTTTGAAAAAAGATGGAAATAAAAGAGCTGAATTGCAGCATGCCTTAGATATCCAAGAAGCCATATTAATATTATTTGTTTTAATAAAACACCTAGATGTTGCAGCCATAGATGAGGATCCCACTGTGATATTATATGCTGTACAAACATAGCACAAAAAGAATTTATATAAGACAGTAAATGAATACAGAGAGAGGAATACAAAGCAACAGTGAAACTAAAATATTTACAAATGGTTTTCATGGTGTAAAGATATAGCTTTGCATTAGAAGTTCTTTCTACAAGTTGAATTAGACTGAAATATAGTAGCATTTAGAAACTTACCATAATTGGGGTATTCAGAGCTTCCACTTGCAGATTTACTTTTCCCTAGATTTCAAGCTGCCTGATTTTCTTGCAGAAAATCAGCATGTGTGTCAGTTATATCTTACGTTGGAGAGAAAGTGGAGCTGAGTCTTCAAGTTGACTTCATTAATTTGATCAATATGGGGCTGCTCTGGACTGCTGGTAAGATGAGCTCTACTCCATGCCACCCCATAAAACCAACAAAACCAGCATCTGGACAGATTCTTTGCCTCTGGATCAGTGATGAAGCAATCCATGCTAAAGGGCAGCTATTCCAGAAAGGACTTCATCCTGTGAAAGGGGCAGTTAATGTGCATGATGACAAGTATTTTGAAAGATCAGACTAATATATAGAAATGAAGGCGATGGACCTGTGCTTATATCCAAAATCCTCCAGTGGGGTGGAACTGTTCCAACATGTCCAAGTTCTTGGATCAGAACAAGGCACTGAGACCTATGGAAGGGTAATCACACCCTTACTGTAGCCTTGCTGTTGTTGGCTGAGTTAATCTCCCCTTTGTTCTGTCATCCTTGCTAATTATCAGATTGAATGTGAATCCTTGGACGTGGAGGAGAATTGCTTTCCATCAGCAAGGGGAAATATAAAGAGGTTTTGCCCTTTTCTGCATCTCTGGAAAGTTCGGAATAGGATGCAGAACTCTCAGAACGGGGCAGTTTGGGAATTCTTTGCTGGGAAGGGTTTATAAAATAAATTAGCTTCTAGTGTAAGGGAATACAGGGAAAAGATCCTTCTGATTCCAAGCAAACCACTTCTTACAGCATCTTTATCCAGCAATAGTCTGCTGAACTAGTTGAGCTTTCAAATGGTTAACAGCTTACAACAAAAATGTTGCCAAGGTAAGAAGGCTTCTATAATATATTGCACCATATGATATTTTATTATGAAAAATTGTGGTGGTAGAAAGGAAGCCAACATTGCCCATAAGATTATTATTTGCTAAAATTTTTATCAGAATCAAGTAATTAGTTGGCTACTCATTAGTCATATAACGGAAGTATGATTACTATTCTATGTTTTGTGCTCTCTTAACAATGATTTTTTTCATTGATTTCTCTGGCCTTTTAGTTTATTTTTAGAGCTATAAAATGTGTCATTCTGGCTGCTTTTCTTATTCCTGAGAAAACAGAATGTCCCACAGTAGGAGAGTTTTCAGGTATTCATCAGCTATTCTTGAAAAAACATATGATCACACCATGGCTGCTCTGAATATCACTAGATGAAAGTGGGGAAATAAATTGCAGAATGCTTTAAGATGTGAGTAGTTGAGAAGAATACATACATTTTAGTCCATTTTTTATAAATGATAGGTGTCTTTTCTGAAGAAGAAACTTTATCAATAGCGCAGAAGAAATATTTGCTGAGTGATGTAGAATATTTTTATTCAAAATAAAAATTGACTGAAAACAGTAGTGTTTCCAAATCTCTCAAAATGCTGCTGAGTATTCTCAAAGGTAAACAGAATATGAACTTTTTCAGTATTGACATTTTTATTCAAATCTTGGAACAAGTCAGATACTTAGCGAAGTGGGTTATGACTGCAAAACTTCATTTCTGAAGGGTTTTTGCTTTGGCGTAACTGGCTGCTGTGTATTTGACTTTTTCTGTGTAATTAGTGGAAGTTGGAGGTATTAGATTTCCCTCCCTTGATTTTTGTCCTCTCTGAGTCACTGGGGGAGCGTGTTCACATCCCCGTACCACAGACACTGAACTCCAGGTATGGAGAAAGAACAGGCGCTGAGTGAGGAAAGAGGACTGAGACCTGCATGTGCTGTAATGATAAAGATGTCTGCTAGGAGATTTAATGCAACATAAAGCTACAATGGATTTCCAAGGTCTACCTGAAATTATTTCTGTGTTAGGCCTGATTAAGCAGCGATGTTCAGGTCAGTTAAAAAAAATCTATAGTGTGAAACTTACAGGAATATGTTGTTAATTAGCAAATGATGGTGACCAAGGAGTGGCCCAACGATCAGGGTTTTTTTTTTTTTTTTTTTTTTTTCAATTGCCTCTGGCTTCCCAGTGACCTTTAGGATTAACTGGCAGGGATGAGAAACTGAGAGAGAACACCTCTCATTCCTCACTAAAACACCTGTGAAAGGCTATTTTGCAGATATTCGTTCAGCAGTTTCAACTTCAGTTCGTCAGAAAGTGTTAGACTTGGTACATGCAGTTCCATGCAACATGGACTTTGTAAGTACTAGCAAAATCTATTCAAAATGCTCCACAGTTTTTTTTACTGCGTTGCTTTTGGTCATATCATTCTGTCCCTTCATCCTCCTCATTCTCTCTAGTTAGACAAAATATATGCTTGCAGATGTTCACAGAATGTTCACTTTAATCTTGAAAGCTCCTGCTCTTCCAATAAACTCATTTAAAACTTGTTTTCTATGAGAGTTGTTTATAACACACAAAGCAAGATTAAAAGAGTAGATGTTATTAAATGATCTCTGTGACAAACCACAGCTAATTAAGTAACAATTCCAATGGTAGTTAGCTGGCAAGAAAGCAAATATTCTGTAAAATAATGGAAAATTGTAAATTTGGGAGAGCAGTGACATTTGAAAAATATGTGGAACTCATCACATGAATTCTTCGTTAAGAGCTACTTCCTCAAGTCTAATTAATATTGATATTGGCTGGCTGTATTTTAACTGGTGAGTTGCTACATATCTAACAGTTCATTACATGCTGTAGGAGATGGAGGGCTCATTTTCTGGAAAACACGATTGTGTGGTAACTATCATTGATTTTTCTGTATTAGAATATCTCATTTGTTATTTCCAGGGTATGCTCTTATTTACAAAGTAAAATTTAATTTGAAACTCACTGACTTAAATTCATAAGTAGCTTGGGAGGAAGTTTAGCTTGTGTTCTTGACTGCATGTAAATTAGGTAAGTCCCTTCGTTTTACAGCCCGATAGATCTTGTTGTTATAAATGATGTAGTCCTGGATAATGAGATTGGACAGTTTCCCTCCCTCCGTGGCACTGATCTGTGCATACACAGTGGATCTGCTGGCCCTGCAGATCCCTTTGCAGTGTGATTGTTGTACACAAAGCAGACGTCTACCTACACAGAAAGAGAAAATTCTGGGAAATGTTAAACTGGGGCTCACAGAGCTATCGTAGCCTGGGTGGATGCTTGCGAGAAGGATCTCTGAGTTTAAAGGAGGAAAGCAAGAGTAGAGTTCCCTCTGCCTGGTCTTAAGAAAAAACATAGAATTTAGAGAAAAGTAGCTGTGGTAGTAATCCTTGAATCAAAAGCATATTGACAGCACTCTCTTGTATGTCAAAAACAAGGTCAAATCAAGTCAAGTTAGTATTAAATGGTGCCCGCCACAACTGCTTTTAGCTAGACATCAGTCATTGTGGTCTTTGCAGCATGTGCTGCTGCATGTGTGCACATCTTCAAAACAGTTGATTTAGATTGAAGTTTTCTTGTATCCCTAGTCAAAAATGGGCAAGATTTATGAAGTCAGGATTCTTGCTACCACTTGGCTGTTGATTGATGCTGAGTACTAAACTGTGACCATTTACGATTAATCCAGGATATATAATGAAGAAGAAATCTAGTTGTTGGAAACACAGATTGAATTAGACCAAAAAAAAAAAGAAGGAAAGAGCTTATGTAGTCCTCTTGTTAAGAGGTAAGGATGGATCCAAAGAATAGAACACAGGTAGAAGAGGATAAGATGCATGAACTGTTTATGTGGTCTTTTGGATAGCTTGACTTTGAAGGAAGTGCATAATTTGTATGTGATAATGAGGAAAGATGTAAAAAGTCTCTGCTAGAAAGGGAAATTGAGATGTTCTCATGCCAATGAATCTGCTACTTTAAAAAGTGGAAGGCCACAAGGCAGTGGAAGCTTTCTGAGTCCTGCTACAAGATCTGTAAACCCTTCCCCAGAAGGTTTATGGCCAAATATCTACTGAAGGAACTTTGAAATTTCTCTCTAGCCTCTCCTTGCAAAATTATTGCCTGAGGAGAGATCCCACATAGTGTTGTGGGCCTGAGAGCTGTTCAAGATGTACTGCGAGGCAAAAAGGCTTCCTTTACTTCTTTGAATTGTGATTTCTTCATGCAATGATTCTTCATCCAGGTATGATCCCCAAAAGTTAGAGATGATTTTTATTTCATACCTCACCAATGTAGGTAATGATTGTATGTATTTTATATCCCCCAGTGCTGTTGGCCCAGTGAAATTTGATGATACTCCTAAATTTGGTGGCAGGAATGAAAGATGTGACCCGTGTATGATGCTCTTTCTTCAAGTCATTCCGTTCTTCATGAGTCTGCATTTGGTTGATGATCAAACCCTCCTTGGTGGGTTGAAGGACTCTCTAGTGTCTGCATGGTTAAATACTTGAAAAGTAGATTATTCCTTGGATGCAAATTTCAAAAACAGCAACTGATGACTTCCTAGTTGTGAAGCAACATCTACTTCAGAAAGAGCTTCCCTACTCCTCTTTAGAGAAAACCAAGGTTAGTGTTTTAGCAGGCTCTGCTTTTATGAAGGTGCCCTGAAAAGACAGAGAAACTCCTTAAAAAAATTAATTACCTAATACATATTCCTAGCAGGGATAGTCTTTTTATTTGCTGACTTGGCAGAATGGGGACCAGATTCTTGACTGAATGTGAAGGCAGTACAAGAATACAGATAGTATAGCAATAGTTTTGTGAGAAAGGAATGTCAGTATTGCTTCAGATCTCATTCAAAATCATTTATTCAGGAAATTAATCCTCCTCCTCTTTCACAAATGACTGAACGACAGGAATAAATACATTGAGGTGATAGAATTTTACATATGGACAATCCTTGGCTTGGTGTTAGTTCCTGTGTGTGATTGATCTGGCATTTTTAGATTTGGTCAATTTGCACCGCATCTCATGGCCTGTTTGAATGAACTGCTTAATTCTAACTATCTGACTCAGATGGGAAATGAGTCCTGCCCTGAGGGGCTTGCAGGTGAGACGCTGCTGATAAACATGCACACAGAGCAGAGACCCAGGGCCCCCAAGGGTGCAGATGCTTCAGCCCCCTGGGAGACCCAGCAGCGCCGCAGCCCAAGGCGATGGAGTGACTGCACAGCAGCCCAGCACAGGCTGCATCAGCACAGTGATGGTGACGCGTGTATGCCAAGGGAAAGGTGGTTTGATTTTCTTGCTGAGCGTAAATGACTTGGATGGTCAAATACTTGCAAAGAATGTTGAAAGGTCTTCAAAGTGGGTATAGAGGAGAAGGGGATGGTAGCCTTGAAATATACTTCACAAAAGATGTACTATATAGGATAGGTGAGGTGGAGGGAAAAGGGAAGGTTGCAATGAAAGAAAACAGCAAGTCCTTTCTTCTCTGCAGATAGCTGTGTTCCTTCCCCAATATCATTCCTTTTCAGCAACTGTTAAAGCTACTCCTGTATACATAATTTTCAAAGAGCTTTAGAAAGTTTCAAGGTGAAAGACGTTACAAAGGGAAGAAGATTATTATTACTATCGTTGTCTCCTTATGTAGCTTGTTTGGAATTATCTTCTTGAGTTTTCCCTTCCTTTTCACAGTAATTTTCAGTCCAAAACAGCCCCATGCTTTTTCTGCTTAGACTGAGACAGGACTATGGGCTATTCTGGCTCAGGAAATGCTTGCAGGCTCAATATAAGATTTACTATAGTACTGGAATGTTCTATAATCAGTGGGTAAAGTCAACAAATTAAGGACTACTTGATTTCCCTTGTGAATTTTACTATCATTTATGTGAGATGTAATTAATGCATTGTTGAAAATCTGTGCAGTGGAACAAGTAAAAGCTGTATTACACTGTGCGCTCCATAGGATAAGGGACTCTCAACTTGATGCAGGGCTTGTTTGCTTGTTTTTCCTTTGTTTTGTGTGTTTTTTTCTGGAGAATCAAAGTGTACCTCTAAGTTTAATAAATATTCTTCATTCAGTGGAGCTTATCTTAATAGCTGTAACAATAATCAATAGTTTATTCTGTATATGAATACATTTATTATCATCTTCCACAGAATATCTAAAATTCTTTATAAACAGATGGGTGTATTTAGATCCGATGCTCCTTGGGTAGACTGCTCTTCTCCGGAGACACGTTATCACTGTGTTTGCTCTGCAGTTGGGCGAACATACGAGTGTCCTGCCAGAGCTGGAGAAAGGATACTCGGAGCTAACTGGCCAAGCCTGTGTCCCCTATGTATTGCTCGCTGGCGTATGATTTTCTGCCTGCTAGAGCTGTAGGAGCCCCGTGCGATTGAGAAGGGTGGAAAGGCAGGGGCTCCTGGCCCTGCCTCTACTGTGAGAGTGGAAATTTCTCCCTCCCTGTGCTGGAGACTTGCTCGTGCTTGCTGGGAGGCTGAGCTGGCAGCTTCACCTGCACATGGGAAGGGAGGGTTTTCTGTCTATGTGAAAGACAGAAGCCGTGAGAGCCAGCAAAGGAGTGAGCAAAAAGTGTCCGTGTCCTTGTGCACACGCGTGGCCACCTGGGCAATAAGCAGGGCTAGGAACCCTGCTGGTTCAGAAACTGCTCTTCAGATAACGATATTGTAGAACTAATAGGTTGTGGCTCCTTTGTCGTGCCTCCTTTTTTTTTTTCTCAGGCTTTTCTCTCTAACCACAAAAGCTGAAAAGTTATACACATGGAATAATAATAATAACAATAATAAAGTTCCTAAGGCTTAAGTTTCCTGAAAATTGGTGGCTTCATAAAGAAAAGGTTCAAATTATTGACCTCAGTGAGAAGGAAACTATGAATTCACCTGGGTAGCTGCTGTTTAACTAATTACTACTTACATACATCTAAGCTAGTTTCAGTACTGCTTTTTCTTCTCTAGCTATTTTGTTAGGCTTAAGGGAAAACCTAGGGTTATTGTAGGGCTTTCTGCTTTGAGGTAGGAATTAGACAAAGCATACAAATATGTAGGAAATCAGCTTTGTTCTGAGATTATCCAGTGGTCACTCAATTCCAGATGCTGAAGCATTAATTAAAATAGCACAAATTGTGATGTTCACAGTACAACAGCTGTGAAAGTCAGAAAGAAGATGGAAAAGAGAAATAGAAAGAAGCAAGGTAATATATAGGCAAAAAAAAAAAAAAAAGAGAAAAAGGGAAGAAATGAGATGAGAAGAAAGAAAAGGTTGTCCTATAAAAGGCAATTAAAAAAACCTGAAATCTTTCAATCAAATAAAACTAAATAAAAATTTGTTTCAGTAATGCAATTACATAGCAGAGGTGGAGCAGAAAAGCAGTTCTGGCTGCTGTTATGATTTATCCTCTGCTCTGGATACAGCGAGAAATCCCTTCAAAGGGTTGCTTTAATTCATAGCTGGCACATGTGCATTTTGCCATTGTGTGCTCCAGACTGCATCAGTAACTATGTACTTCAGTAAAAATATGTCTTCAGAGAATTACTCAGTCCCCCTGCATCTCCTTCCTTGCAGGGCTTTATTTCCTTCCTAACTCTCCTCCTATTTTATTTGGCAGTTTATGAACTGCTAGGGAGATGCTGCCTGGGCTGTTTCCTCCCTGTTGTTCAGCCTTCCTAATTGAAACTGCATGGACAAATGTAGGTGAGCAGATTGGAGTCATCTGCACTTATATTTGACTGTACTTACATAAAGACTTAATATTGCTCCAGTCAAAACCAGGGAGGCTTTGGTGCTAAAATTCATAGGGGAAAAATTGAGTCCTTTCCTATGCCTTAGACATCCTGTCCAAGAGCTCAAGTCTGCAACAGCACAAAAAAACAGCCTGGCATGTAGGTTTTTTGTAGTCATTCCTAAAGCAGACTCCTCAGGTAAACTTCTTTATCCCTGTAAGAACCTGGTTTCTCACTAGAAGTCTGAATTAATTTTTATGGGCTGAATGAACTGTAAGAATCAAAGCCAATAACATTATCCATTAAACATTAAGATTGAATGATTCTTAAGCAGAAATCTTTACCTATTTATTAAAGTCTTAAAAATCTTTGCACCTTTTGTAGAAACATAGAGAAGAGAACAAAAAGACCATTAAAAATGCTTGAAACTTATTTTGGGTACAGGTGTTAGACATCTAGCTGCTTAATTAACACAGGTGAGTTTAATTCAGAACAGCTGTTGGTAATATGGACGTTAGCTTGAAGTTCACTACTTATATTTGAAGCTTGAAGAGGGTCTCCTCTTTTCTCTTATATGTTGGGAGGAAGATTTTGTTTCTCTTCACAAACTTTATGTTACTTACATTCTTATTCCAGCGTGGGAACAGCATCACCACTGCTTGAAAGGCAAGTAGTAAATAAAGCTTTTCCTTTGAAGCTATCTTTGCTTTTACCTCAATAGAAGAGAGTTTGACAGTCTTTTTAGATATTATTAGGGATAATAATAGTTTATCCTTTCTAAGGAAAAAGATGGATTTAATTGAGAAGGGCTGAGGCTGTTTTTGCTGCCCTTGTTAGTGTCCAATTCTTTCCTTGAAGACAAGGGCAAACAGACAAAAGTGTAAACAAAGGAACAGCATGGATGGAAAATAGAAAATGCATTTTCTAGCTTCTAATTGCAGTCTTCTCCTTGGTAAAGGGCAGCAGTGCACATGGTCTTTTGTCCACTGAAAATGTGAAAAACTGTGCCAGCATGGGGCTTAGCTGCCTCTGTGCTCACAGCGCTGTCTCGCATCAGTGATAATGCAAAGGAGCAATCAGTGTGATATGAGGAGCTCTGCTGGCTGAGCCTGGCTCGCCCTTTAATAAAAGGCAATGGAAGCCAATGGTGAAGAACAAAGTGAAGTAAGGAAAGGAAAAGTGAGGCCGAGTGCTGAAAATGGTGGTCCTGGCTGTGCTCTGAGTTCTCTCTGGCTCGATTTGGATCTTTTTATCTGGTGGATTTGGGAATACCAGCGGGGAGATATGGATAGATTGTAAACATGGTGGTAGAGCAGAGGCTAAATGAGAGAGAAAAGTGTTTTTCAGCTAGGTTTGGCAGAAAATGCTACAACAGTCTATGTGGGAGATAACTTCCAGTAAGTGGAGTAGTGAAAGGAAGACCATAAATAGAGGTAGCTGTGAGGAATAGACAAACCTCATAGAGATGAGGGAGATGCTATGCACATAATTAGGATGCAGGGTAAAAGTGGGAAAAAGAACAATAAGCAGAGACTAGCACGGAGCCACAGCGAACTCTGGAATTTGAGGTTGATGCAGTCCTGCACTTGGAATCGCATCGTTTCCTGACCATACAGACCCTGGAGACCTGCACATCAAAGAGAAAAATCTGAAAGTCATGAGGTGTCTTAGTAGTAATTTATGAACACTGTTAGCGAGCCAGACTTCTGAAATTTGGGAGCTGGAGTTGATTGCGGTGAGTGAGGTTTATTTGTAAACATTTCTGTTGAACATTCTGTATATGTTAAATACTGGTAAGACAGAGCTATAGCTGTGTTGTGAGGCACTGATACCACAGTTTGTTGTGGCCTGTATTCCAGATGTCGGAGTGACTGGAAACTTGCTCTTATAGCAGGAAGAAGATACCAGTGAGCAAGCTTAAAAAAAAAAACAGCTAAGGTTAATCAAAATTTTTGTCCTCCTTCCTCCTCCTTTATTTTTAAATAAATGCCACTTCTTATAAATCATTTGTCACTTTAATTATCATGTCGGATACCTTTCTGGTTATGGTGCTAGATATTTGGAGTGTGTGGCTGCTTAGATTAATTCATACTGACACTGGCTACTGCAGGCTTCTCTTTTTTCTTTCCTCCCAGCTAATGGGAAAACAAGAAAAGCAGAAATTCTTTCAGCTACTCAGTCTCAAGATACAGAACATTAATAAATTTTGCCTGAAAGTGCTAGTGTTGCAGCAAGAGATCTTCGATTCTTTTAGGAACAAGTTTGCCCCCTTTTAGGGATACTTCTCTATTGGATTTTTTAAAAAAATTTGTCTTTGGGAGATATATATGAATATTTTTTGGATGAATGCTCCCAGATGCTAACTCTGTTGTTATAGTGGTCATATCTCATTTCAGAACTGCAAATTTTAGAGCACTTAGTTAATCTTTAAAGAGAGTGAGATCTTATATTAGAGCTATGATTAGGTAAGAGAATTGTTTAGAGTATTTTTTTTTGAGTTTTATTTTGCATTCAAAAATATGTTATCTTTTGAAAAATATTTTGGAGCAATATTTAGACTGTCCTGTCTAAAAGGGCTATTTGTCTTTTTGTTTAGAAAGCAATGAGCTTTCTATTGAGAGATGTGGTGAAGCTGGTGTGCTGTGGTTAGTTTGTTTTTGCTGAAAAGATCTAGTTGTGCAAATTATACTTTTGCCAAAAACTATTGATGTATTCAAGCTTCTCTCTCTGTGATATTTGTGTTATTAGCAGTAATATGGGTATTGCTTAGTAGATGACCCAGAGTTTCCATTGTCCATGTGAGATTTCCTCTATAGCAGATCAAAGGAGGAAGCCATTTTTCTTCTTGGTAGCACTGTTAGGAAACATGGGAGCACTCTTACTAAGAGGTATAATAAAGCTGAGTGGAGGAAGAACAATGTCAGGGAGAATTTAAGGAATTACATGCTGGAAGAAGTGTACTGCTTGCATGGCTTCCTCTGAGCTCCTGCAGCAAGAAGTCTTGCTGCAGCTCAGCTGTCATGCAGGAGTCTCGTACATGCCTTCAGCTGCAAACAAGCCAAAGTCCAAAGCTTCAGTGAGTTTCACAAAGCATCTTTAAATCTATGCAGACTGAAAAAGATAGGTGAAAAAGTGCACTATTCAACAAGGAGAGGGAAAAATTAATAATATTTTTAGAAAACCTTGAGAATCTGCAGAGGTCTTTAGTGCTCTGCCTGGGCAGTGCGGGGCCCTAAAGCTGAACTCAGAGCGAGGGTTGGGTGCTCAGCTCCTGTGGACGGACAACGAGCAGAAACGGCGGCCGCTTTGTGGATCTCTTGGCAGGATGTGATTGTCCAGGTTGGCAGGGCTGAGCTTCAGGAGCCCTTAATACATTCTTCTTAATGAGATACCGGCTACTTGTGCTTTTCCGTGGAGAGTCTGTCCTTCACGTGTACATCTCTGCATTCCTTGTAGGCTAGGGTGCTATTTCTAGGTCTCTTATGATGCTACACACTTACATGAAGTTATGGCTTATATAAAGATAAAAGTATTTCTTAAGAAAGTAACTTGTTTTAAAACAGGAAGAACTTCTGTTTGTCATTTGGTGTCATACGTTTCATACCATTCCAACAAATGCTGGAAATGGGCAAAATACAATAGGGCAGAATGGCACTGACAAATGACAAAGCTTTGTTCGATTATAAGCAGGTAAAAGCAAGCAGTCTCCTGGAGCAAAGCCTCAAAAGGGATCCTCCCTCAGCACCCAAGGAAAATCTCAACACAGATGATTTCCAGCTGACTGCAGATGGTTATACATAAATGCCCGTGGCAGTGGGGATGGCAGTAGCATAAGCAATATTTGTGAAAGAAAACAAACTGGTTGCTGTTTTTCATGTAAAGGTTCCTGTAACAGTGTGCTTGGTGAGGGTGTCGATGCACAGCTGTGTGGGCAACCGCTTTGTGCAGAGGACTGAGGGCTGTCAGGCTGTGCCAGCCTCTTCCCTGCTCCCCTTGCTGGCACCCACATGTGCCATGAGATGTAGGGAGCAGCTCCTCTAAGCTCCCTTCTCCTCTTCCAAGGAGGAAGCTTGGCCTCCACAGTCCTGTGAGCTACCTGGAACATGTCCTAAAGGATGGGTGATGGGACAGAGCTGGATACACCCAGCAAGATGAAACACAAATTGCAATTCATATATTTCCAGGCTGACCCTGATGAGCCATCCAAGTGCTGGTCATGCTCTCTCCATCTGCTCTTTCCCACAGGGTGAAGAGACCTGGTGCCTCTCCATGAGCTGGGCATGGTGCCAGCGGGTCTCACAGGGCTCCTCCAGTGCCCTTCGTGTCCCCGTGGCACCAGCGCAGTGCGAGGAGCTTTTGCCTTGGTTGCACTTGTGCCATGGAGGGCAATGTGTTTTCCCCCAGTTTCTGGGTAGGTCCCCTCATGAGTGAGGCCTGTGTCTGCCCCAGACTCGGCAGCCTCTCCTAGCAGCTGCCACGGTGTCATCCAGCCTCCCCCAAATAATTTGTCTCTTGGTGACATATGACCCCTCGGTGGCCTGAGAGAAGCAGCAGCTTCATCCCTCACGCTGTCCCTGGTGACCTGTGACTGCTCTGCTGATTCATCACAATATATAATATGAGACAATTGTTTCCATGCTTTAGCCAGTAATTAGCTTTTTTCTTTTTTGCTATAAATCTGAGTTTGATTTTCAGTTTAAACTTCAGTACTTGGCCAAGACATTTCTCATGTACTGTCCTCTGCTGTGGGCTGACTTGTGTTTATTTTTTTAAGAGTGGATGGTGAGAGAAATTAATTGGACAAGGTGTTTGTGAGACATGTCAGTCTAAAAAAATGCAGTGTTTTACATTGTTTGAATATTGTGTGATTTACTACTTTATTTACAATATAGCAGTTGAAAAACAAACTGACCCAGCAGCCCAGAGATTATTTTTCATATAGCTGTGAAAAGATGGGTGCCTTCTGCTGTGCTTGGCAAGACTATCTGGCTGTTTCCTGAGCTGCTCGATCTGAAGTTGGTAGCTAGAAGATAGATGTGCAGAGTAGGTAGCCAGTTAGCACTGGGACTTGGGAGAAAGCAGGGAGCTGCAGGAATCTGGAAGGAAGGGGAAGACCAAAGATGCCATTTGCAGAATCCCTATTTAAGTCCCTCTGAAGTCTCAACCAGGTGGTTCTTGAATTATAATGGCTGTCAATCTTAACTGCTCTAACATGATGCTTTACTGGAAGTAAAACTTTCATTAGTGTTTCTTATGTATTATTAGTCAAATACAATGGTTTAGAGTTACTTGTCTGAAATTTTATGTAGATAAGCTTCAGTCATAAACACCTCCTCCTAACCAAGTAAGACAGCTTTGATGGGCCTCCCATGTCCTTGACATTTCAGATGATATCGTGTAACATAGTGGTGAGGCATGGGGATGGATTTGAGTGGAAATCTTCAAAGAGTAGACAACTGGCTTGATCTGCTCACTGGGTGACATGACCGCACAGGTGTGAGATCTTCAGCACATGTATTGGGGATATGTTGTCTCACACTTCTCCACTAAGGCCTAGGGAGGTGCTAGGATGTCAGTTAGTCCCACTGTCCTTGGAGGGTGGGAAGAGAGGAGTCCAGTTCACTTGAATCTCCCTAGATGATGATTTGGCCAGAACTAGCAGCAATTTTGACCAGTGATTTTTCAGACTGAGCTATGCAGATCCCCTCAGCATGACAGAGGGCCTGTAACTGTGAGGTGAACTGGCATGGAAATCAGGAGCCGTGTCCTGCTTTTCTCCCTACAGAGAGTGACAAGAGCTGGTGCAGGGACTCGTGGCCTTGCTGACCCCCTGGCAGCAGTAGGACCTGGGAGATGTGTGACCACTCTCAGGCGAGCAGTGCTGATCAGACAGTATTCAAACACCTCTGGCCAAGGTGTCTGGTGCGACTCGGGACACCAGGGGAATGGAGGCGGAGAGGTCAGCGTTCCCTGACGGGCACCCCGCTGAACCGAGCTGACACTTGCAAAAACTGTTGATGCCATCAAAAGTGGTGAATAAGCAAACAGTTTAGGAGTCGTTAGCCAAGACTGCATGCTCAAAGGAGGTTGGCCTGAGCTGGAATTACTTTCTGGCAACATCTGGGATCAGTGACATCTAGAGATCTGGAGGCCTTTATAAACAAATTCCATTATTTTATCAGGATCTGGGATTTAGGTGACCTTTTTTCTGCAAAAACAAAAAGGGAAAGATGGGGAGAAAGGTGAATTTGATTGGTCTATCATGAAGATCATCACTTACATTTTGTCTGGTATGTGTTATCTTGAGCACTGATTTATGTTAATACAATAGAACCTCTTTGGGAACTTTTGTACCTTCGTTAGAGTGCTGGAGAAAGCCATGTTAACACTTCTGGGAGCAAATGTGAAGGATGAAGCAGAAAATACTTGGCTGCAAAAACTGTTACAAAGCACAGCATGGCACTCCATATCATACATCCAGATTCGCTGTTGATGTATATAGAGAAGGTGATGACACTTCTTCTTTGAAGGGAAACCAGATATTTTTTTTCAGGCTAGTGAAAGAATAAGGAAAGCCTGAGGGAAGGCATAAATACCAGTGGCTGTGAATGCCACATTTTAAGATGGTATCTAAATCCTTTCTTCTATTTGCTTGACTCATTCAGCTTGAGAGAAGAGTTAAGATGATGCAGATTTTTGGTAACTTTTGTTGTCTGTGTATTGTCTTTGGTTGGTGGGCTGTAGCATGAGGCATACAGACTAACTGCTGACTCTGGAGTACCCTGTTATCCCCACTTATTGCTTCCTGGGTAGTTTTATTTGCACACTGTGGCAATAACTAGCACAGGCTGCAGCCCCCTTGCTCTCTAGGCTTCCTTTTCTATTTAACTTTTTTTGCCCCTCTCTCTAAGGCCGAATAGGAGACAGCTGGTAGGCATCTTCCCAACTTATCTTTTAATTCATCTATTTCCAGCTTTTGCAGTTGATTTTTACTTTTGATCTCAAATGCCAGCATTTCATGAATCTTTCTTCACTAGTGTTACAAATTGCTGTTAGAGTTGCTACCTTTTGTTTAAGAATCTCAAGTTTGAAAAAAAAAAATAGTGAAGATTTTTTCCATGGATAGTTCTGCCATGGCAATGCCACTTTATTAAAATGAGTACTTCTCAAGCTTTCAAGTTTTCACTATATATGTTTTTAATAGTATAGTATAGAAGCGCTTGATTGTACTTATGTATTTCTGGAGTGTGAACTCGTAAGGTAGTTGGATTTGCTGTTCTATCCATTCTGGCTATTCTAATCTAGTCAAATAGTTTGATTTTTCTGAAACACAAAAGAATTGTCCAAGCTTGCAACTTATAGCCAGATATTCAGATTAATTTCAGTTTGTCAAGGACAGGCAGAGCAGCAGAATGAGACATTTCTAATCACAAATACTTCGGTATGACCACAAGCTGACTTAGTTGCCAAATACCGTCTTTGCAGCAACACTTCATTTTGGGGTAATGTTTTATTTCAATTAGCTGTGCTGATCAGTATCTGCGCTCTCCTGTTTCGTGTAATAAGACTTAGCACGGGGATCAGCTACTTAATAGGAGGAAAGGAAGGAGAATAACTTCTGTTCCCATGAACTGGGATGTTTTCTGTTTAACAAAAAGAACTGTGTTCAGTTTTAAAAACACAATTATTTATAATCATGAAACTGATATGAAATGCTTGCTGAGTGCTAGATGGCCTTGTGTTCATTGCTGCCGTTGTGCTATGCAGCCTATGAATCAAAGCCAGCTCTCAGTGCTGTCTTTTCTGCCTTACTCACACAGCCAGGCTGTGGCTTATCAAGAGAATGTATTTATGCTCATGCAAAGTATTAACAAATCAAAACTTCAAGCTGTTTTCATTTGAGATTTCAAAAATAGCACCCACTTCTTAATTTTTCTGTTTCTGCAGTGTGTTTTACAACATTAAAAAAGGATTTCTGATAAACAGAGCTGCTGATGCTGCTAGAAACAGTTAATGAAAAGTGTTGCACAGTTCTTAATTAGGTTTACTCTTGGTTTTATCTTGTGTGCAAGACATTTGTTTATGGAAGGAGCGGTTTTCAACATAAGATTCTTGTCGGGAAATATTTTATTGTGTGATCAAGACTTTCAGAGGCTATGGTTAGGAAAGAGTTAACCTTCATCTGAAATACAGCATACATTTTATTTAATAGAGATAAAAGTATATATCAGTGGCATCTGCTGCAATCCTCAACTTTGCTGCGGCAGAAATCTAAAAGAATCCCAGCAAGTTAGCGAGCCATGAACCCGTCTCCCTCCCCTCTCCATGCTCATACTGTCAGTCCTTAATCAAGCTGTGCTTCTTCAAGTGTTTGCCCATTTGATATTCTAGGACTTTCTCCCGACTTTATATCAAGCTAACTGGTCTATGGTTTCCTGTTATGTCTCCAGGCACTTTTAAAATAACTTTGTTAGCCACTTTCCAGTCCCCAGGGGTCTCTTCTAAACTAAATGAACTTGTGAATGTGCCTGTTAATTCCTTCGTTTCTATCCTCATTCCTTAGATAAATTTGGATATTTATCTGGTTCTGTTTTTTAAAACCCTCTAACCATTTCAATAGTTCTAGTATTAGAGATGTTACCAAAAAAAAAAAAAACAAAAAAAAAACCAAACCAAAACAAGAACCTTCAGAAGCAGACTTCTGACCTCATCATAGCAAGGGCAAGTGCTGTGCATGCCTCATTTTTATTTTGTACAGACATCTTACTGAAAGGGCTTGCACTCCCACACCATCTATCCCTTGCAACCTGCATAGTAAATCAGTTGTGTGCAAGGAAGGATTAGGTAGGATTGCTCTCAGTACCTCTCATGTCTTTCCTCATACTTGTGGCTGTTTCATCCTGTTTTTCTCTTTGCGGACAAGTCGGTGCTCTAAGGCAGGAGTGCTTGGGAGCATCATATGTGTGTCCCAGCCACAGGGCCCCATGGCCACCCTTGTCACCAGTGTCCCGTGGGAGCTGGAGGAGGGAGGCCCTGGGGCGGTATCAGGGTGCCCCAGTCAGCCCAGGTAAGGTCAGGGCCGCCACGGGAGGTGCTGCTGATGGGCACAACGGGGTGCCCTGCCCACCCTCCCAGCCCTGGCTCTTCTCCTCTTTGGTTCTGTCTGTTCTCTCGTTTGAGCTTGTGTTGTTTTTACTGGGATTCCTGCTGTTACTTGGGGCCTGTTTAGATGTCTGTCTTTCTGTGAACACCTTATTCCTTTTCCACATTGTGTGTGCAGTGCATCCTGACTGATGTAAATACCGAAGTTACAGGCGACTATAATTTTTTTACACTGTTTTAAAAAAAAAAAAAAAAAAAGTGTACTGACATATGAGTTGCTGCCAGAAGCTCTTGTGCCAAACAGCTGGGCTTTTTTGGATTAAAACGTGGGGAAAGAACACATTCTTAACTGGTGTGAAGGTAAATACAATCTGACTAATTTCTGAGAAATCTGGTTTATTTTATTCAATGCCATCTAGACATAAAGGAAAATGCGTTCTCTCATGTGACTATGGTCAAGATAGTCTTGATATAGTTTGTTTTTTTGTAAGCTATGTTGCATATCTGTTCAAGTTGTTAAGCCTTCTGTGGTCATCTTTTTTTTCTGATCCTCATGTGACTGTACTCTTGTGATATAGTGACACTCATTGTTGCAAGAACATATTCCACATCTTTATTCATTAAAGAGATGAAGGAATAAATCTACATTTTTCTTATCCAGATTGAAGAGGATGCTAAGATGGAAAGAAGCAACAAATACCAGAAAGATGAGGAAATAATGAAATAGCATTTACGGAGAATAAAAGCATGCCCAGTAAATACTCAAATGAGTTTCAGCTTGAAAGTGTGCAAGCAATATGTTTGGAAGTATTTTTAAAAGCAGAAACTTTGCTAATGCACTGTGGAAAAAAATGTGTGATTATGAACAGAAGATCATATTTTATACATATATTTATATATGTGTATGTGTGTGTGATCAGTAGGAGCAATGGTTTGAGTGCTGGTCAGTGCATGTGAAGCTCCAGAAGGGGCAGGTCATCCCATGATGCAGCTGCCCCTGGGGAAGGAGCTCCTTTCTGAAGCAGAGGGAGCAGAGTGCGGGTGGACACGAGCTCACGCTGCCCTTGCCGGCGCCACAGGAGGTGCCTGGGAACCCGGCCCTATGTATGCTTAGCTCTGCACTCCAGGCCCTGGAAAGTCTGAGCCTGTCCTAACTAATATGAGACGTGACAAGTGTGAACATCTCATTGACCCTAAAAGAACTGCATAGCTCATAAATTCCCAGATTATTGTTTTTATTTTTCCTGTGGGGGTACCCCAAGCATCTTGGCCCCTTTCTTTACAGCCATGAGGGGCAAGCTGAAGGGGGCAGGAACTACTGGCCTTCAACCTGGTCCCAGAACCACCCGCCTCAGCTGTGCTGCCCTCTGGGTGCTGCTCCGACTGGGGCACTGCTCCGGATTGGACAGGATTGGATGCACTCCCGGCCATCCACTGTGACAGCTGTGGCCTGGGGCACACTTAGTTGTGGCCTCGGGGGAGCACGGCCCCCCTCACCTTCACCCTGTCACAGGATATCCCCTGGTGCCGTCACGGGTGTCACCGCGGTGGCAGCCAGCGGCGCTGTCAGCCCCATGTGGGCAGGGCCCCGCTGCTGCCCTGGCACCGAGCCCGGCGTGGGCTCCAGCTGGGTTAGGCTTGCTTTTACAATTCCACTGTCACTGCATTCCTTAACTTGTCCCTTGCAGCTCGAATGTGGCCCCTGAGCCTCTGAGGAAAAAGCCCCCATTCCATAGTGTTCCCATCTAAGCACACTCGATAGGATTTCGGGCACAGGGAGTCTGAGTTGTCCTGGTGGCTGTAAATTACAGGATAAGATATTTTTTTCTTGGTAACAACAAATGTATTGTCACAATCCAAAAGAAGATAATTCATCACTTTAACAAAACAAATATGGAATTGACCTTGAAATCTGAAAGTGGCACTTGTAAAAACAACAAAAAAGACCAGTTGAGGCAAATCTGTGTAGAATTGCCCCTCTACTTCTCACACACAAATTCTTTATTATTTATGCCTGGATTCTTGTTTACTGGTTTTCTTTCTCCTCTTGAGACTTTCTTCCCTTTTTCTCATACAAAAATAGCATTTTTCCTGTAGTAGCCAGGTGTCTATTTGAACTTAAAATGAAGCTTGGTGTCTCAGTCAATGCTCTTGGAACAGTTTATGAAATGTAGAACTTTGCCAGAGATGAAGAACCGGGGTACCAGCCAGAGAAAATGTTATTTAATAGTTCTTGCTTTTTCATTTCTACTTGTCTTTTCCCCTTGATGTTTTTCTTGTCTGTGCCAGCTCACCTAGGAAGCAGCCAAACACCACAACAGACGGGTTCTCTCGTGAGGAAGAATTAAAAGGAAAATTATGCAAGCAATTGAGATAATCAGGGAATAAGATGTAATTCATATCTCTTTAATTTGAAGTTAAATTTTATAATACATTTAAAATGCTATACAAGGAAATAGGAGGAGGGCAAGGGAGTAACTGAGGTTGAAAATTAGGGAAAACTTGCCAGTTGCAATCCAAAATACAGTTTTCAGCAAAACTATTGCTTGTTTGATTTATGTCCAAGTATAGTATTGCTTTGGAAAGTTTGAATAAGATTGATAATTCAGGTTGAAAATAGGCAAAGGGAAGAATATTGGTTTGAGGGGGAAGGGAAAGGGAGCATGAATGTAAGTATACCATGGATTAAGTGTATGTTTATGTGAACATTTTGGAGGAGGAGTTGAGTTTTAGAAGCATCCTAGAGTTGTGGCTCTGGGTTAGAACAGCTGAAATTAGTTATTGTTCTGTTCCTGCAATATTTCACCGCTCAGTTCAGGTACTGCACGGTGTGAATGCTCCTCATTAAACTTAGTGTGAAATCAGCTCAGTTCGGCATGTAGCCTGTCCTCTAGCTAAGATGCTAACCTTTTATTTTAGACACTAGTATTGTAAGGATTGGTGCTCTCAGTAGTCCCTTGGAATTGGATAGACTGCATAAAGTTAAGCACTTAAGCCTCTAAAGCACTGAGACCTTAGAGCTGCACTGATTCCATTCAATTACGTTACACTGAAGGATGTTAGCACAGCTTGAGCACTGTTGGAGTGCAAGGTGTTCATAGGGGGGCTTTTTCCTCCCAATGACAGCGAGTTGTTTCTGATTAAATTTAAGCAAATACTGTATCATGGATGAGTACAAATGAAAGAAAAGATATAATTGAAGTGCACCCAGCTTAACTGATCCTGAAAGTAAACTTGATCTCTGGATTGCCTTAAAGTTCTTAATCTGCACAAATAGTGCCTATATCTTTGGAATCTTATTACTTACGTATTATTAAGTTAGACTTTTTTTTGTCATGAGTGTTTCAGATCATCAACAATAAAGTGTAATTGTTTACCCATATTATTCATTTCATTTGGTTTAATTCCATAAGCTCTCTCCAGAATGGCTCTCAAAACCTGTTGGTTGTGTAGCAGCTCCAGGAGAATGAATGCTCCCTTTGTAACCCGCCTGTCCTGCCTGCCCCAGAGGTAACTGGAGCCTCTTGCTGGCGAGAGCCTGGCGGGCCTGCATACCCCCCTTATCTGGAAACATTTCCTCATCTGCCTTCTTCTCCATCCCTTGAGGTCAGGAACAGCTTCCTCTGATCTCTCTTTTTTAAAACGATCTGTTCCCCTCCAACCTCCCTCCCTTCCAAAATAGTGAGGAGAATTAATGAATATTTTCTTTACTGATCATTTTTCATAATGTGTTACTCCCTCCTTTCGTTGTAGCCTCCGCTCCCACTCATATCACCACTGTTTTTCTCTGTGAGAGTTAGACAGCCACTACCTATAATTTGTATTACTTAACAAATGTTCCTTCCCCTCTCAGATAGAACTTGCCATTGCTGTCCTTGTCATGTTTCCTCCTGGAATATTTCAGAGAATTAACTGAAAGAAAGTGGGAGATGGTCACAAATTATGAAGTTAACTTATTCTCAGCAGACATTTGCAATGGTCTGAGACTTGCTCTTCTGTTCCCAGGATAGGCAAGTGCCATGTGACTGTAAGCTTTGGATACTGGATATCCAAAATTGTGATAATTTTGGATATTAGTTGCTTAGGAGCAAGCTATAGGTGACATTAGCCTGGCAGCAGTAATGAATTAAACAGTCAACATACTGAGCTGTGTGCGAAAAACTTCTGAGTTGACTGAGATAAATATTTTGACAAAACAAATTTCTGAGTTATTGGCTTGGCCTGAGGCTGATTTGGAGTTTGTTCTTGTAGAAGCTATAGTCAGTTTAAGTTCACATGGTTTGTGAGGAGCTGTGGGCTCCCGGGCACTTACACACACACACACACACACACACACACACACACACACACACACACACACACACACACACACACACACACACAC
>JAUBOD010001108.1:1430753-1450110 GCA_032353885.1 Nothura maculosa | reverse complement strand
ACACACACACACACACACACACACACACACACACACACACACACACACACACACACACACACACACACACACACACCGCTGGCTCCTGCACCACTGGTCACGGGCGGCTTCCTCACGAGCCCCTCGCCTCCTTCCTGCTCTCCTCGCCCCTTGCTCTCTGTCATCGTGGCAGGCCGAGCAGGAAGGCACTGGGTTAAATTAGAGTTCCCCTGTGCTACTGGGGTAATAAGGGCAACGTCTGTCAATGCTTCAGTGAAATATCTCACCTCCTTCCCAAATCTTCTTAGTTTGTAATTGCGGTAAGGCCATGAGTTAATAATCTGGAATGCAAATTGCCTGGACCTCAAATGCTTTTTTTCCCCAAGAATGGAATTGACAGGGTGTTTAGATGTATTGATCAGATCACACTTTATCTACAATGTGAAAACATTTAATGATTCTCATTTGGTTAATTACAGGCTCTGAATAAAACAATTAGAAATACATTGAAGAACTTGCACGTGTCCATTTTTAAAGCAGCACAGTTGCAGCTGCAGCTTTTCAGTCCTCACGTAGCACGTTGAGCAGAAGGTGCGAGTTGGGCTGGGACGGTGCTGGGCTGTGATCTGGGCCTCACTGGTGTTACTGCTGTGCCCTGCAAATATGAGTGCGAGCAGATCCCCACTCTTGATCTGCTCCTTCTTTCCAGTGAGAGCAGCTGTGAGGGATATCGGGGCTGAGAGGCGAGCTGCAAATCTCAGAGCACAGACACCTGTCAGATGCTTTGCATAGTTTGCATTAACCCCCTGAAGAGTTTATCTTCTCAAAGTTTAACCAACTACATGATGACTCCTACGAGTCCTTGCATGTGTGTCATTTTTATTAGATGCAGCCAGCAATGGCTGGTCAGTAGACAGTAGGCATGTGGAGTGACAGGCATTGAAACATGCAGTTCTCTGGGTTTTTAGGCGGGTAGGAAATAATTTAATACTAAGGATGTGAAGAGAACTGGAAGAGATTCACTTGCTAGTCACAAGGGAATTAATTCTACTAATTAATTCTACTTAATTCTACTTCTGTTATTGCCCAGTTCTTTATAAACTCATCAGGACTCCTCATGGTGGAAGATGCCATTTTAAAGATCTGCTACAAACTCATAGGGATTGGGAAAAGACACCACAACCTTTGGGGAAAAATAAACATGGGAAGTTGTCTAGTTTATAAAAACTTTAGGAAACCTAATGACACAACCACATGGTATTGAGACTGACTCTTTTGGGGCAGGAGGGGAAGGGACAACATTTAAAGAGTTTGGGGCATTCAAGTCCAAAGCAAAACTATGAAAGGCTTTCATGCCAAAGCTTCCGTGATCCATTCAGTGTTTATTTCCATTTTGTGAGTTGTTTCACTATAAACTGCTTAAATTTCCAGACTCTACATCTTATTGTGAAGTGCGTTATTTCTTCAGCTGCCATTCAGTTTTTGCCTCACACAGAATAGCTGGGAGAAAATGTGAATATAAAGCTGAAATTCTGTTTTATTCAATCATTAACAAAAAAAAAAAACAAAAAAAAAACTCATGCCATTTCAATGATAATAGAATGAAAATCCAACTAGTGTTTTATTTCTCAAACTTGTTTTCCATAGAGATTGCAGCTCTTAGACAAACACCTATTTAAACCTTTGAAATGTATAATCCCAACTCCATACCGCTCTGTTAGCTTAGATTTGTTAATGTTTCATCCCTACTTGTAACAGTATTACAATTTAAGTTTTAGTAATATAAAAAGCATTTGTGAAGCAACAGGAGAAAAATATCTTTCTAGGAAAGGTGTTACAGGTATGAAATAAGGTTTAGGTTTTTTTATGATTATTATTATCAAAGAATTTCTTTGCTGCTGCTGCTTTTTAGACTGTTAATAAAAGCACTGGATATAAGTCTTATGAGCTACAGCAGTAGGTGGCCAAAAATCATTCTGGTGTGCTGCTTCTCGGTGCAATTAAGAAAAAAGGAAATCAAACATTCAAACTGCAGCCATGGACTAGTTAACTGCAAGAAACAGCTCCTATTATTGAAAGCAAAAGTAATCAACACTTTACCCTGAGTGTAGTAATGGATGCTGATAACCCGGTGAAGTCTTGCTGCTCCCAGAGCTGTGGAGAGTTGCTCGAGTGTCTGGCTGGGCCTAGCCTGGGCAGAGCGCAGTGTTTTCATGCTTCTCATGGGTAATTCTGCAGCTTGGATCTTCTGAAAGGGACCTCCCTGAGCACCAAATGGAGAGAACTGGCTGAGTGCAATGGGAGCGCTCAAAGCGGAGGCGTGGGGAAGGCACTGGGCATCGGGAGCCCCAGAGGAAACTTGAGGTGGCCATACGTCCTCCTTAGGATGGAATGAATATAACTGTCTACTTAAAAAAGGCAAAACAAACCCCTTTTATAGACAGACTTAGCCATGACTTGAGTTTATTTTATTTTTTTATGTTTGCGTTTGTAGTGTGATATTTTTACACTAGCAGTATATTATTATATAAGCTCTATATTCTGAATAACTCTCTGTCTAGAATAACACTAGAATTTTGATTTATTTCTGTGTGATTCCTTTCAAGTGCTGTAAATCACATTTTGGTATTCATTTACCTTTGCATTCCTCCTTGAGCCACTGGCACCGGAGCTGACGAATGGGAATCAAATGAAGTGTGCTAAGTGGTGCTGCTGTAGGCTTTCCTCTCCCTACCTTCTGTGGGATGATTTATCTTGGTAATACATCATCTGCCTCATTTTCTTTTGCTTATTTTATTTAGTGTTGTCACAAATAATATCATTTGACCATCTACCATGAGTGCTAAGCAGTTGTAAATTAATGAAATAAACTGAATGTATGGAACTCATCTGTCCCAAATTTGATTAGAGATGCTGATGTTGTACCAAGCTATTTACTACAGATGAACTTCATTTATTAAAGACACAGCTTTGCGGGGTCTTAGCTAACTACAGTAAATGGTTTTGCATGGTATTTGCAGTGCTTTTAATGAAACATGTAGAAGTGGCTTTATTTATGTATTAATCATGATTGGCATTTGATATTTCCAAAGTGGGTTGTTGCTTTTTAAGTCCCTGCCATACATCTGTTTATGTGCCGTTTCTGGTGAATGGGAGGCACCAAAAAAACTCTTCAGCTGATGTAGCAACTAGGACTCAGTGTTGTCCATTGTGGGTTAAGAAATGCCCTTAATTTTTACTACAGGTATTGTATATAAAGCTCTTAAATGTGGGGAGAGGGAGAGTTACTTTTTCTCTCCTTTCTTCTCATGGTATGGCACCTGCAGTACAGTATCTGATAATACTATATGGAAATACATAACTGAGCAAAACTCTGTGGTGGGAATAGTGGAGGGAATTCAGACTTAAGCCTATCACATAGCTCATAGCAAAAGGAAGAAATAAAAAGGTGGTGAGGGGAGGAAAATTCCTAACTCCAGAGTTGGTGTGAAGCCATGTAAAACAGTATACATTGTTTGTAGAAACTGGTGCACTCAGAGGAAGCTAATTGGATACTACTATATTTTAATGGTACGTGAAACATTTGATATATATTGCCATTTAGGTCCTGGCAGTAAAAGCTGGGCAAAGGTTAAAAATGAGTTAGAAATTTTGAAATGTGTATGCTGGGAAGTCATTGAGCTGGATATAAAACACACAAATGTTCTGGGCAAGCAGCTAAATTAAAGGATAGTGGAAAATATTTTGTGGGAATGCATAGTACAAAATGAAGAAAGATGGAGGACGCTCAGGAAGAGAAGATGATAATGCAGAGGAAGGAAGAAGGTTGGATGAAGGCAACGGTAACACCACAAGGTGTTGTGGCCACGTGGGAGCGTGTGGAGCCCACGTGTTTGAGTACGGGCTGGGAAGGGCGCTGGGAGGAGCCCTGTCCAGGGCCAGGCCGGCGCTCAGCAAACTGCTCTAATCCCTTCTGTGGGATTGGGAAACTGCAATGAAGGTATCGTGCGGTGCTGTACTTAAGCAGAACAGAAATACCCAATGTCTAAAATGACTTTTTAGTAGTTTTCTTAAGTTCTTGGTTTTTGTGGAGAGTTGGGAGAGATTGGTCTTGGAGGTTGGTTATTTTCTCCAAATGCACTGTTTTGCTGGAGTTGTAGTGCCTTTTTTTCCCCCCACTTTCTCTTTAAATGTGTGTTAAATGAGCTGGAGAGAACACTGGTACATGTAGGTTGTAAATAGCACATGCAAATAAAACTGCACTCAACACAGTTGCTTAATGGAATATTAAGAGGAGTTCTATGTCCAACTCATTTTAATAATGTTTTAGCTAAAAAGCCATGAAAGTGTATGAGTGGCAGATAACTTGAATTTTGCTTCTGAAAGCTATAAAAAGTCTTTTTATTTCTCTTTGTCAACTAACTCGATGTTGCATTCCTCAATTCAGGAACAAGAACCAAGTTGTTTTTGCTCAGTGTCGGGCAAGGACGACACCAGCGCAGGCAGACGGAGGGGTTCTTGGCGTGTGCTTTGCCAGGAAGGTTTGGGGGGATTGGCAGTAGCCAAAGCAGATCTGCAACCTCCAGCACATTGAATAGAGACGCCTGCTCTTTGCCAGGGCTCCGCTGGGTGCTCCCTGATGAACTCCCAACCTTCATCAGCATGTTGAGGGCAAAACAACAGAGACTTTCCTTTTGTTGTATGTTCTTGGTGAATTAGAAGTACCTCTAGTGATGGTTTGAAGTAAATGACCATTTTGATCCTGACTTTTGGGTTACTCTTCAGTCACATTTCTGTTCTGTGGTGTACTTTATCTCCTAGAAATGCGTGTGCATATACATATCCTCCCCGTAAATATGCATAAATAGACCTTGTGTATAAAGTTATGTACATGTGTATTTATGGAAGTGTATAAATGCATGTTTGTATTGCCTCACAAGAATTGATCTCTGTGTGCAGTGCATAGCATGGTACTGAGGTGAGGCTGGTGGTACCTGCCAGGACACACACTCTGCCCCCTGTCCTAGACTTTATTTTGAGATGTAGTAATGCACTTGAACCAACTTGGAAGACACAGCAGGCTTTCTATTCCCCTGTGAGATAAACACGTGATGTCATGTTGAAATAACAGTGGCTGTGAGGAATTCTGTCTCAAGAAGAGTTTCAGCTCTCAAAAGTGTTGTAACTATGAAGAATGACTCCAGCCTTGCAGTCCACTCTGTTAAAGTTAAGTCATCCATTGCTATATAGGGACTGTAATAATACCGCAAGGCTGGGCTTGAGCAGAAATGGATGTAGCAGGTATTAGTATTTGATGCACTCTGTATGGTTGCAGAAAGCGGCAGGATACTTTTTTTCCCCCCCAGTATGTCTATTTAGACAATTTCTTTAAAAAGGAAGAATTTAGTTTCAGAGTCTGAGATCTAGTTTTTCAGTCAGTCACTTCTTTACAAAGAGCATTAAAAAAATCTTAATTTTAACATGTGAAACTCACTAATGAGCTTTACATGAAAAAGGTAATGGCCTCTTGTCCCAAATCCGCAGCATCACAAAGCACTGAATTCCAGGGGAGAAAGAGGGAAAAAGAAATGCTGAAAAAAACTGTAGGGAATCATAACCCATAGTCAGCAGGCTCGCACTAAACACCATGTTCTTCACTGTGTAAGCACTGAGGTCTTTTGCATAACACCCCAGGGACAGTTCTAATACAGGCTCTGCCACCTGTGGCTTGCATCAAACTGGAGGTCAAAGTGTGGAGCCACTTGACTTAAATCCCTGCTCTAAGTTATTAACTAAGAAGAGAGGAGGAGGAAATATGCCCTGAAGAAGTGTTCTACACAACCAGCACAAAATAATTTCTTACTTGAGAAATGGTGATAGGGGAAATGGAAGATAGGAGCATCTTCCAGGCCATTAGAATGTTTTAGTAGAGCTTCATATACCGTGGAGGAGATGACGTTGTTTAAGGGGAAGAAATGAGATATATTGCAAAATGAGATGTCTTTTGAGGGTGATGATGTCTTTTGCTAACAGATAAGGGCTTGCTAAAGTTTTTATATTAAACCTTTAGTTTTAGATTTTTTTTTGTGTGTGTGTGTGTGTGTGTGTGTGTGTGTGTGTGAACATTAAACAAATTCCAAGTTCCCTTGCAACTTTAGTGCAGTGTAGTGGTATAATATCTGTCCTTAAAGTGCTTAAACTTTTTTTACTATCTCACTTGCCTATTTTGCTTTTGTGTTACATAATTTTGATTTGCTTCTCTCCTTAATAAACTAGTAGAAAATTAAAATGATGGCATGGATAATAGAGGATGATGTAGCAAACAGAAACAGCAATTATCCTTTTCTTGAGCACTTATAAATCAAAGTTTTAAGATATTTATTCTAAATTAACAAAAAGTAATTTACTTGTATAGACTAAGCAACAAAAACTTTACCCCTTACCTACCTCTCCTCTCCAAAAGAAAGAATTATCTTCCCTAGCAAACTATAATGAGTGAGCACAGCACTTTCTAATGGACCTCTATATATGACCATAATGATAGTGCTGCCTACCCGGAAAGCTAGAGTAATGCTTCCAATTTAGCTGCGCTGTTGTACACCAATAAGGAATGGGACATGATAAGCGGCCCTGGCTGCAGCTTAACTGCCCTGGTAGGCAATTTCCATTGCAAAAGTAGCTTATTTTTGGAAAGTTCAGTGCCTCTGAAGAATCAATTAGAAAGATCTTGTATGCATCAGCCTGCCTGTGCATTAACATTAGGTGCAATGTTTGATTAGCAGCATATTCTCCTATGTGGGGCTGCAATGTTATATTCGAGCTCTTGCAGTGGCAGGTTCCCTGAGCAGATACAGCTCCCAGTGCAGCAGCTGGGCAGTGTGAGCCGAGAGGCCCATGTTTGAAGCCGATTCATCTGCTGATTTGGGGAAGGTGTCAAGTTTCCTTAGGAGAAAAATCTTCCTGGGATTACTTTCAGCTTCCTCCAGAGCGCAGAGTATTGAAACACGAGAATTTGAGCTCTTCAGACCTAGTAAGAAAGCTCCTAAAACCTAGAGATGAAATCTCATTTCCTCATGAGAGGATGGAGTAACTGGCTGAGGCACAGGCAGGATGCGCGTGCAGTATGTACACAAGGAAAGGCATCAACAGAGCTCTGCAGTGAAAATCAAAGCAATTAGTGGGATGACTTGATTTTTTTTCCTTTCTTTTTCCTTTTTTTTTCTTTTTTTTAAAGCATCACCAGCTATCAGGTGCTGCAATGCAATTTCTCACTTTTAAGAATATTTTATATTTAACATTTTGATGCCCTGGCTCCTCTTTTTGTTTTCTGTACTTGAGAGTCTTCCGGATACTATTGCTGGCTTGTTTCCCTAAAGGAATAGTAGGGAGAAAAGGCAAATTTGGGACCAAAAAAAAAAGTTTGACATGAATGAAAAGCAGTGAAGAGTTGGACTTATATCCACGGATGGATATAGGAAGGACTTGAGCCAGTAGTTATTTCAGGCTCATGAATCTCACTGCTTCCCTTAGTGGTACAGCAGCTGCAGCAATAAACCTAGTTTTAGAAGATTCTGGCACAGGCAAATTAGGAAAATTGTGGCCAATTTGATGCCCTGATAATCTCCTATCCTAAAAAACTGCTCTTTTGCTCGAAAGAGGGAACACTTTGCGCCACTGGTGTAGCACACTCATCTGCCAAATCTGACCAGGAGTAATGAATGAAAATGCTGCCTGTGCTTATGCAGCCTCTGGGATGTTGCTGCTGGGTCCTGTCAGCACAGGCCGAGCGGCCCAGGCTTTCTTCTGTGTTTGTCACTGTGCTCTTCAATGGAGCTCCAGTGTGAGCCTTCCCAAAAGAACTGACCCACCCTAATAACTCGATACCTGCAGGTGTGGTGCAAGCTGCCTTCTCCAGCTGTGCCTGAATGGGCCATTTGGGGAGTATTAAGGAGAATGTCAATCCAGGCCAGAACGGAGGCCAAGAACAGTGAGAGATTCAGAGCATTAGTCTTGGCCAGGAGTGACAACAGTTCTTCATTTGTACTGGACTGATATTTTCTCTCTAAGTTGCTAAGTTTACACAGAGTCAAATGATTAAAATAAAATTCCAGCTTGCACTCCAATTCTGCAAGGAGTTATATGTGTGCGTGCACATGGTGAGCATTAGTTTTGTGGAGATAAATGGGCTTTCTCACTGTGCAGGGAGCTAAGCGCAAGTCTTGGTCTTTGCAGTATCAAGATTTTAGAGTCTTTCTACTCCTGAGATGCAATTATAACCTTGCACTGAGGAAATCATATTAAATAAAGCAAATTTGCAACCACACTTGTGAAATCACACTAAATGAAGACATGCTGCTGGTACCCCAGGAGCTCGTGTGGCACCCACGGCTCGTAGTACGTAAATAGGAGGGCCTAAAGATGACTGGTTTGCAGCCTTATGCAGGAGAGTACAAAATCACTGTATTGCATTCAAAATATGTATGTGTGCACATGTGTGTACATGTATATATGCATGCATAAATTGCATGGAAATAAGTGAATAAAATCATATCTCATTGCTAAAAATGTTAAATGACTAGAATTTTTTTTTTAGATTGTGATTTAAATATGGTGGTTTTCCTTTAAAGTATTTTGGCTGATGTATCAGGTCAGTTGCCTTGATCTTATCATGAATTGATACTCTCAGCAGTTGATACTCTGATATGATGTGTCAGTGTTATTAATGTTGTAAATACCAATATATTTCACTTATTAAATTTTAATCTCCTTCTATATTTGTCTTCCTTAATAATAGTATGGAAGAACACTATTGAGGCTTTTTCTGTTCAACTCCTTCATTCTGCCTTCACTCTCTTAGAGACTTGTGCTCTTGTTGGTCGTGTGCCAGGCAAATACTCTCTCGAAGAACCAAGTGGGTACTGAGTTTTTTTCTTTTTTTTTTAATTTGAAGAAAGCAGTTTGTAAATTGATTTTGTATTTCCAGGACATGTATAGCTTTTCACTGAAGAAAAGGACAAACCACTCCTATTATATACTCACTATATGATTGCAAACTACCTAGAAAATATAGAAGCTTGCAAAAGAGGCAAAAGAGATTGAGCTGCATCCCATCTGTTTGTCCTTTTCTGACATGTGGTAATGGTCACTTATTTGACTACCTGTGGATATGAAAATGCATTTGAAATGATGAAGAAGTCTCTGGTAATGGTAATGACAACAACCTGTGACATTTCTAACCTTACCAGCAGGTTAGAAACTATTTGTGTTCGCTTCCATTAAGAATTTTACCCCTTCTGACACATCTGTTTAGTTGTTTGAAAGAGAAAATCACATTAGCATGACCTATAACCACAAATGAAGACTATCTTCTCCCAAATAATCTGCATATATTTAAGTATTTATGAGCCACCTGCTAGGGATACGAGTCGGTTATCAATCCAATAACACCCCAATGTTCCTTAGGACTCTCTTGGTAAGCACCAAAGCATATATGTTAACACTAAATGAAACTGGGATCCTGATAGTAAAATATTGAATATCCAGTGTTTATCTCTTTCTGTACTCTCTCCTGTTACTTTAATTTTTGTTTTCAAAAGTACCTGAAAGAGGTAAAGAATTAGAGAGTCTTTATGGATCTCCAGCATAGAGCAAGTGTGTAATGTATTTTTCTCAGCAAGAACTAATATTTGCCTCAGAAATGTCATTCTTCCCTTATGAATAGTGCTACAGTCTGCTTGCATTTGAAGGCTTACAGTGTTTTTCATTTACGTGTTTCAATAGACTCGCAAACACTTATCCATATCCTCCATATCCTCTGGATTTGCAGAGTTAATTTTGGTCATGTTCTTTCTTTACTTTTATTTTTGTGCCATTGTTTTCCATTTCAACGAGTGAGAGGTATTGCTTGATAACAAAAGAAGTTAATACTGTTGTATTTAATATCCTTTCAGTGCCTACAATGTAAAGACTGCAATCGAGATGAAATTACTGTTGATGCTAGTGAATAAGTTATTCATAGTTTTGTGGAAAGAGTTGTGCTTCCAACTTGAATGCCTCATACTTTGTTTATTTTACATCTTTGGATGTAAATTACTAGCTATTTTAATCTAGGAATATATCAGAAACAGAGCTATAGAACAGTTTGTTTTACTGCAGCTTTGTCAAACTTACCACTGTTCAGCCTATTTTCTAAAATTACATGGGTCAAATAGCAAGAAGATTGTTTAGAATATACACAGAAAAAGTATATTGGGAGATCTAATTTAGTTTCTGACCACTAATGACAAGTAGGATGTGTAGTTCACTGCAATATTGTTCCAGTTGTCCTTAGCAATCAGCCTTTACTTTCCTGTAGGAAAAATGTAATGGATTTAGGGCTTTATTTCAGAATCCTATAAATTCTCTTGTATCCAGATAGGCATTGATTGTGATAACCATAAGGCATTTTTCAGTGCATCATTAAATTTATATTTACAATACTGCACATCAGTGTCTTGCACTCTGTATTTAGTAATAAACTACCTGGGAGTTAAATAGGAGAAGGGGAGAAAAAAAAAGAACTAAATCTGCTTTGCTGAGCTTCATGCTGTACTTTTTTTCTCAAAAAAAAAAAAAAGGCATTTTCAGTGCTACAGTCGTGAAATGAAGGAACCCAAGTAAGTTACAAGCTGTCAGTGGACTAAATTCTATTCTTTCCTACTCTTGGTTTTGCATACAAATAAATGTAGGTGGCAAATAACTGAATATTAGAATAATAGAAAAAATGCCTTTTTTTTTCTTTTTTTTTACTTGACCCATTGTCCTCCAACAGATAAAAACGAACAAGAACAACAAAACAAGGGTGAAGACAGATTTTGAACCCTGAGGGAACAGATTTACATGTGTGGTTCTGATCACATCGCTTGCAGCTTTGCACGTCTTGCTAACAGAATGGTGTTATCTAATTTCTGAAAGAAACGTCTGTCTTAAAACCTGCACAAACATGACTTAAAATAAAAGATAACTTTCTTTTTTTTTTTTTTTTTTTCCTATAGTTAGCCTAAGTCTGGCAATAATCAACCACCTCTTTGATAAGAGAAGATCTTTATATTTTAAAGCTGGCAGTAACCTGCCAGGAGAAGTTGCCATCCTGTGCAGAATCCTGCAGAAAGTCTCCAGGTGCTTTGATATGCAGCACTGAAACCTGGATAGTATTTACAATCCTTAGAATATCATTCTTAAGAGGTGGAAGGATTCTCATTAAATAAAATGAGTAGTTTAGTTAGTGTATTTCTTTATAGTTTTTAGTATTTTTATAGTCTTTATAAATTGCAATAAAAGAACAAAGAGCACTTTGTGTTTTGTTATGAATATACAGCTTTAGCACCTGTGTGGTAAGAACAGTAAAGAGGCACAGCCAGACAACTGTGCCCCGACATGAAACACTGTCTCTGCTACCTGAAAATAGTTCACTTTCGAGATGGAGATGTTAAATTTACTAAGGACTTTTTGCTATTGGATTAAATTTGTCTTGTGTAAGTGGAGGAAACTTAAAGCCTAGTTGTTGAAAAGAAGGTCTGTTCAATAAAACCTTTTACAGGGTTTTAATGTTAATTCTTAAGTATCTATGCATTTTCTTATATGCACTTAAAAAGAAAATTGTTAAAATATATGGCATCTACTGAAACAGGATGTACATAAGATATACTTTGCCCTTTAAGAGAACTATTGTGCATTTGGAAACAAAATGGAAATTTAGATTTTTGATTTCCTGATATTTATTTAGTTATGGCTTAGTTCAGCAAAGCACTTTACTTGATTGCAGCAGAACCAAATTTAGTATCTAAGTGCTTTGCAGAATGGAGCCACAGTTCCTTTAAATGCCAGCATTCCAGACAAATGTCACAAAAATGCTATTAGGGAAAGGAAACTACCAGTTAACAACAAACAATGAGCAGTGGATAAATCAACTGTTCTTTTCCTAATAAAAAAGGTTGTGTGGAGTATTATGTGGGAAGAGAGAGGAATAACAATTACTGCAGTACTTCAGTGGGGAAGGATATAAAGGTTAAGATGCTCTTTGGGTGTCACATAGGGTAAGTTTAACCTGTGGGCCCTATAAGCTGAAGTATTTTGCAGGTCTTGTACTCCCTATAAAAGGAGCTAGCCTTAATTGTAAATAATCAGTCCTGAATTTAGAGACATTGTTGAAGTGCAGAGTAACCTGCAGAGTTACAGCAGAAGCGCAGAGACTTTGTGGTCCTTCCAGATGCTTCAGAGCCAGAGTTCCAACACGTTACCTGAGGTGGGAGCCTGGGGAGATCTCAGCAGCTGCCAGCTGCTCTCAGCTCTGGGCATAAGCTCAGCAGATCTTGCCCGCCTGTTTGCAAGGTAACCCTCTGGTTTGGTAGGGGCTAAGTGTGCTCGTGTCAGGTGTGCTGAGGGGCCTGGCACGTGCCTAGGAAAGCAGCTCCAAGAGCTCCTAGGTCAGACTGTATTTTACTTATGCTGAATATCCATCATCGCGAGGCACCCACTGTTTTGCTTTCTTTTATGAGAAGTGACAGATTGTTTGACATTTTGTTCTGTTTAATTAAATTATTTAATTAAAAAATCATTTTAAAATGCATGCATTTAGTGTGTTTAGAAATGTTTTTATACAGCAGAAAGTACATCCAGTTAAGTGAAAACTTTGACTACTTTTCTACCACTACTTTGTAGTGCATAGGGCTGACTGTGAAGACGTAGGTAAAATGAATATTCTGTGAGCAATAAATATTAATTATGCAATGCTTATGTTCCAATGTGCTGTTGCTCCTAACAGGTCCCACCTGCATGGCAGAGTGTACTTGTTAAATGAGCATTGCTATTGGAAAAACACCTAGTGGGATTTCACTAGAGAAACTGCTTTCATCTGCAGTGTATGTGTACAGCTTTTTGGTTCCAACTTGAACCAAACAGAATTTTTAAGTTTGAGCTTCTTCCTCAAAGTCTGGTGCAACTTGACTGATCTCTTTGATTCAAGCTATTCAGCATGCAAGTGTATGAAGAAATTACCTGTTGCTTAGTATTTAAACCACACTTATAAAAGCAAAGAAAGTTAATGCTAGAGAAGGTCACCCTTCCTAATATTTGAATGGGTCTCATGTCCTTACACAATTCCATAGTCAGATCTTTCCTTTAGCTTCTGTGGCTCTAACAACCTCTTTGCTACAGGATAGCTGAGATGTTATATCCTGTAAACCCAAGAGCGTCCATATAAAATTAGAATGATTTGATGATCTACACAAAAAACTAGAAAATTGTTTCATTCACAAAAAGAGCCATGTTAGGACCTAAACATGGCATAGAAGGAAGTACAGAGTAGTTTGAACCCTCTATAGGATATCTGAAAGATGTCCTATCTAACTCTACTTGGCACCTGGCAAGTTTTCTAACCTCCATAATATTTTTGTATTTTATCTTTTTGTCAGAAATAAGAGCAATTGTGTTGCTGCCTTCTCTAAGTCCTTATTGCTCTACCTCTCTCAAATCTTTGCACTTAGATTAATGCTTGCTTATCTCTGGTGAAGTATTAAGGATCATAATTCAATGAAGATGACATTTACTGCCATTTGACAGTCTTTGACAGCCTTTGAGTAGAAAATGTGAAAGGTGGAAGGTTTACTGCTAGGACTCTTTGCATCAAGCATCCAGATGGACTAAGAAGCATTAGATATGGTATGCAGTAATACTAGAAAAAAAACGATCTTATATTCTCCACCTTCTCCATCCCAGCCATGGGATGGCTCTAGACAGTTTTCTGGACAGTAATATAAACAGATTTTAGCAAAATAACTTTAGATGGGGAGCAAAATACAACTTCAGATCTCTAACTGTTGTAGTAATGAGTTGTCATAAGTGTAGTAAGTTCATAGTGCTCAGAGTCCATCATTAGTCCAAACTGTTAGATCAGTTGCATGTTAGGTAGGAAACAAGAATGTTGTCTAAACTGTTTAAATGGTTATTGAGGCAGACGGTTTAACTGAACATCTCTCTGTCGTGCATAATTGCTCTTTTCTGACAGTTACTTTTTTTTTAATATAGCAAGTATATTTTTAAAGAGGCCGTTCAATGTATTTTAAATATTCATAAAATTCACATGGGCTGAATCTTAGGGTTTTTACTGTAATGGACTGAGATCATAGATCTATCATATTTATGATATTTAAATATAATATAAAATATGATCATTTATCATCTAAAATATGATTTTAAGATCATATTTATGATAGATCTATCATAGTCTATGATCTCACTCCATTACCCTGATAATGCCTATGTTATACTGTCTATGGAAATAACATTACAGTTAAAAAGGGACAACTGAGACTTCTGGTAGCTTTAAAACTGAAAAATACACAACTGAGACTTGATTTTTCCCCACTTGGTTTTCTTCACCAACGCCAGCTGTTTTAAATATTAGTCTGGTATGAGGCAAGTCTGTTTTTAAACTACCTGGAATTTTTGAGAACAATGTGCGAGTATTTTTTTTAAGATGCTATATAAAAGCTAAAATTATTACCATGTTGAAAATAAAGAAATCAGAAAAAAATTACATGGTCATCACTTTTTTAAATCCAATTTGCAAAACATGTTGCAGTGCTTTCACTACACTCTTAACAAAGATGCTATCAAGCCTCTTGTTTTTAATTGCCTGGACATAGTTGGTAGCAGCTGGAAAAATAATACTCTCCCCTTTTAGTGGCCTTCTATTTCCCACAATGGTGAAAATATTGATTTTTCTCAGTTTTTTTTCCCCTTCAGCTAAAGAAAGCAAAAGCATGATTTGCTTGTCAGAATCACCAATGATGCTATCAGTGGTATCAGCATGGTTCTAGGAATGAGGCCTTTACTTTTCCGAATACTTTGGAATAGCAGATCAAAGGTCAGGTGTAACTAGTGAATTTTGAGACAAGTTTTCTTTTTTAACTATGTATGAAAAAGCTCTAAATATCCTTCATTTTGCAATTGCTTTTAAAAATTCATGAGGCCAAACTGTCTGAGAACATTTTTCTTTTGATAATATTAACTGCTGAATTCCTAGAAAATCTTGCTGTGAACCCACGTTCCTTTTGTTGGGCCTGTTTACCCACATAATCCATGGATGCTGAAGAGGAGGTGCACTAGGTCACTGATGTGACTGTGCAAAAAGCAACTGCTGAGTTAGGTTCTAAAACGATAGACTTAAAATGCACTTTAATCTCTTTCATGAATACTGCTGAATTATTTGCAGGTCATTGGATGACAGACACTATTTATTAAATGTATTGCATGAGATATCTCAGTCCTGCAGCCTACAACTAGTTAAAAGGGACTTCTACAAAGGTTGGGAAATATATGCAGTGCAGAAGCTCTGATGTAGTGTGTTGTGCTGTAGGCAAGCATAGACTGCTTAAAGCGATTTATCAGTGTTCCTTAATACTTAGCTGTTTTATTGCTTTGAGATCTTTGAAAGTTCCATTTCTAAGACTCCAACCCAAGTACTTCAGAAGATGGCAAAGCTTAGGGAAAAGCAAAAACAAAACTTTGCTTTCCATTAGTTTTTGCATTTTATTTTCCGTATTTATTGTGTGTATCTTGAGCTCTGGATCGGATCTAGACAATTAATATTAAATTACAAGACCTTTTCTGGTAAGAATAAGCACTGTGAAAACTGTATGCAGTCCTATTTAGACCATGTTGAGACCTGATGTAAGTAAGGACAGCTCTGCTGATGTCAGTGTAGTTGCATCTGCTTGCCCTAGGTCTTAATATAGACTTCAGGCTACAGGAAGCCTTATGGTTGTGCTGAATGCTGCATGGGTAGCAGTAAATAATGGAATTCACTCATATGAAGTAGACACCATCTGAGGATCCCAGAGCACTTGGCAAGACTGAGTTTGCTGTTGTGAGAGGGGAAGAATCTAAAGAGCTACCCAGATATGTCTCCATTACCCCTTTGAGAACACGGAGGAAAGTAGAATAGTGGAAGGATAGTCTACGGGGGTGGGAGGCAGCTCTTTCAAAAAAAAATTGGTATATTTAGACATTAATGGTATAATTTCATATCATCAAGAGCTGGAAATTTTCTGTCCTGCCCAAATGTATTTTGGAAAGATGATCTGTGGTATACATCAGTTTGCAAACAGCATGAATATGTTAGCCTTTGCTGCTTTATCCTCTGCCAAAAATGTAGAGACGATAGCATCTGTTTCCACTACCCACACTATCCAAATCATTAAAAACTCACAAGAGTTGGAAAAGAAGTTCTGAAAGCTTTCACATGTCTGTCTTTGCTAGGAAAATTACCCTCTTGTAACCATGTGTTCCTGCAGTCTTCCTTGCTTTTGTTCCTGACTTACAGGTGATAACAAGTGATGCCTGGAAACGTGGGATTAAAATTTAGCAAATGATGGAATTCACATATAAATATGTCCTGAGTGTGTAATTTAATAAGTGCTGCTTCGGCAAGCTTTGAAATTATAACTGTCTATTTCTTTTGTTGGTGCATTGAGTTTGAGTAAGGCTATAGGAGTGTGAATATCTAAAGATGGGTAAGAGTCTTCGTGCTTAGGTCTTGAACCTCTATGTCTTGGCTCCCTAAATGACTGACTAATTCTGTAAAGTACTGAGAACCTTCTACTGCAAGTTGGCTTGGGAAAATATTAAGGTTTGGAACGGATTCACTTTATTTTCCAGATAGTTTGCGAGCAGCTATTATGAGCCTTCTAAAATAACCAGGGTACATTTCCCTTTCCCATCTCTTTCCCACACTCCCTTTATTTCTCCCATACGTCACTGGTGGGTTAGGGGTAGAAAGAACTCACCAAACTACAGGAAACAGTGGTCTCTTACTTGTCCTTTTTTATTATTTTTAAACCACTTTGTTTCTGCACCATACAGAACAAATTGGGAATGTAAAGAAACCAAATCCAAAGTGACGTCCAGTTGTTTTACTTTCTTCCATCTCTGCCACAAACTCTCTGTTTTGCTGTTGCCGAGTCTGGTCCATTGGTTGCTATTTTCAATGACAGCACAGATGATTTCTGCACAAGCAGAACTGGCTCCTTTGTGTGTCTACAGCCTCCAATTTAAAGACATTAAACAACAGAGAAACATACCATGGGTGCTTGTGCAATTAGATGTGCAATAAACATTTGGAAGTTATCTTAGTTGTTCAGCAGGAAGGGAATTGAGAAGATTAGTGGGGAAAAATAAAGTATGAAGGAGACTAAAATGTAAAGATATTTAAGACTGAGGAGTATAGAGCCAATTCAGAAGTAATATGACAGTAAGCAAGAGCTTTGTAACTTTCAGACAAACTAGGGTGGGTCAGGATGCTATAAAATTTTAAAATTCTGCTGATGCAGTATCTACATTTTTTAAAAAATGTCACACTTCTCATTCTGCTTGACTTCTAGGCTCAGCCCTGGATTACAACCTCTTTATAACTGTTAATGGTATTTCAACCTGTCCATTTCCAAAACTGGCAAAATTTGCAGTAACATATAAACATTTTACTTTTTAACTTTTCACAGCTCTCTCCTGTGTCTGAAACTTGGTAATAAAAATGTTATATGGATACGTTAAACTTGTTATGTTTAGCTATGGCCTATATATTTTGATTGAGTAACAGAGCATCAGGTGATTTTCTGGGACAAATAACAAGAGTTTCCTTCCAGTCTAGATGGAAGAAAAAGAGGGGGATACAGAGGTGGGGGGGAAAGAAAACTTTTTGCACAGCAGCCTGGTCTAGAATGTGCCAATATTCTGCCTCCTGCCACGAGAGTCTGTGCTTAGTATTATAAACAAGTAAATTTTGTCAGGTCTGAAATGACTTCTGGGGGTGAGGGTTTCAAGCTCCTGGTATCTGTCTTGGGGCTGAGCTCATTTCCGTGCTGTGTGAGAAATTCATTGTTTTTTCAATTCCAATTTCACGAGTAAGGGGAAGATATTGCAGGAGAGCTCGTGGCTCTTGGTGGGAGCGCAGGAATGGTGCGCTGTGCAGTGTGCCATGTGGCCTCAGGGCTTCCAGCCTTTCCAGTCAATTAAAAGCTGTTAAGTTGATTAAGTTCTGTCCCTATCACTTACAGGGCGGCACATCCCTGAATATTCCAAGAGCTCCCTCCAGGTTGGCCACGTGTGTAACAGGTTAGCTAGGTTGTGTATCCAGATGGAGAAGCGCTGTTTGCAGGTGTGACTATAACCCCTGTGATCAAAAGGTGTTTTCTCTTGTGTGCTGACCCTCCCCTGTAAGGCAGAGCCCCAGGGAGGCCATGGCACCAGCCTGGCAGTGGATCCCCAACTGGAAAAGTCTTTTCCATGCCCACTAGTGACCTTCTTGTTGCTCCCATCCTGCACAGCAACCCCCTTTTTTTCCTCCAGACCCAAATTAGGAGCCCTCGGGCAGCTTTGTGTACTTGGAAAGTGGCAAGCAGCTGACTTGAGATTTGGCATCCTTGCATCTTGTGAGGATTTGCACACTGAAAAGCGGTTGTCCTCTTTGTGAATCTCTTTGTCCCTCATGCCACCAGCAGAGCTGAAGCCTCATGTCTGTCAAGGAGGGTTTCTATTCTCATTGCTAAATCTTCAGGCAGTTTCCTGCTGCAGGGGCTGCTGCTAGGCCTGGCAGCGTCGTGGTGTGTGAGTTTCATAAATATAACAATATCATAAATATAACAAAACAATATTTTAATTGCCTAAGGTATGCTCAAGGAATACAGTATTTTAATTGCCAAAGGTAGGCTCAAGGGTTAATTTTTCCTTGATTAAAAAAGAGTAATTATATGTTCAAAATGAATAAACTAGCCCGGTTAGTGTGAATAAGAAGTCAAGATGTTACAGTGCTCAAATGAGGAAGAGCAGACTGTTTACAGCTTTCCTCAGCTGCACGGCTGCCTGCTTGCCGGCTCCCCGGTTTCAGAGCTGTTATTACATGCAGCTTGCTGGCTCTCCTGCGTAGCTTATTCTGAGGTTTTGATTTTTTCTTTCTTTTCTTTTCTACCTGGGGAGATTATGTAAAGATACCCAACACCTCCTTGGGCTCATGGCAAAGCGTTTCTTACTATGCACATTCCCAGTAGTGAAATTCAAACACACTTTTTTATGTAGTTTTAAATCTTTAACTTTTAACTGAAAGAAAATATAGTATTGACCCTAAGTAATAGGAGTGATTGACGCTACTTGTTTGATAGCTGAGGTGTTACAATATAGAAGCAGTGAAGGAGAGTGAAACTCCTTGCCTGAACACTGGAGCAGAAGGTCTGTTGCCCCAAAAAATGCGTGTCTCCCTGCAAACTATCTTGAAAAGTTTGTGTTTCCAAAATGCCAGTGTTGCAACTTACCATTGTGGGCATCTGTTGCCATTTGCCAAATCAGC
>JAUBOD010001108.1:1383602-1423417 GCA_032353885.1 Nothura maculosa | reverse complement strand
AAGCCTGGACAGCTGAAAAGTTAGATAACCACTAAAGAACTGAAAAGAATGAGGGGAGAGAATCCTATAAATAAAATAGAGCAGAATGTACTTCCAGGTTATCACTGTAAAGAAATGGAGAGCAATGGAGAGGAAAGAAAGGCTGTGATCTTTGGAGGCATTTGGGACTTTAAAGAAAAAGGTTCTTGTAGCTGCAGCAACAAATGAATGAGGAGCAGATACAAAGGTTAGCAATTGACTCCAACATGCATCAGGAGGGCTTCAGCAGAGCACGTTCCTGGCACTGTGGCTTTATCTCTGACCTACTGTGGCCTGGTCAGCTAAAGCCGTCCATCCTTGCTTGAATAAAGACAGAAGGAGCAGGAAGGAAAGAAAAGAACACAGCTGAGAAGGTTAAATTAACAAGCTGCTGTAATTTGCTTGTGTTGCTTGGCTTCAGAGAAGGGTTGGAAAGGCTCTTTAGTGGAAAAATAATGCGAGGAGAAAGATTTTTCCAAGAATAATTTCAGGATTCAAGAGGGAGATGATCATTAACACACACAGGAGTAGCACCTGTGTAAAGGGAAAAAGTAACAAAAGATAAAACATGTAGTAGGAGACCTGACTAGAGAGAAAAAATGAAACAACAGTGAATCAAAGCAGGGAAAATTCTGGACAAGAAACACACAAGGAGAAAAGATTTAGAGATGCTCTTGGAAAAAAATACTTTATCAGGATGAGAAGGTTGAGCATGGGGTCTGGCTGGAGGGGAAAAGAAGGAAAGAAGGAGAGAGAATGTCTGAGGGTACAGAAATGATGACTCCTAGTAAAGCGCTTGTGGGTTTGTAACCTCTGGGCATCTTAGCAAGCCTTTGCTTAGGCTTTCTGCCATTCCCACCCCTTTCTTTTGGAGAGAAAGGAGGTAATCGTGTCCCTGAGAAAGGAGTCACATCCACAATGCCTTGGCTGGGCTGATGTGCAAGGTGAAAAAATGTCTTTGGAAAGGACAGAGCTCTCAAAACGAAGTCATTCACTTGTCAAATTAGTGGCTTTAATAAAAGTGGATAGAGATTAATGAAAGGTTAAACCTGTAAATTACAATCTAACAAATAGGTTCGCAGAAGACTGATCTCTTTTTATAGTGAGAAAAGAAATAATACTGACAAAATATTATTACCTTGGAGAGAGCATGGCCAAGTTGGGCTTCCTTCAGACAGCAGCAGGCTCTCCTGCTGTTCTGCTGAGCCGGGCGCTCCGGCCGCTTCTGACGGATTGACAGGGAAACAGCTCTTCATTGATCACGGTGCTTGGAGAGGGCTTTGATCGTTATGCCGAGTCTTCAGGAATATATACTATAATGATATCTCTGCCAGAATCCAGGCAGTTCAAAATAGAATCATTAAGTTCAGTCAAAAGACTTATGTTTACATATTGAGAAGGATCTTTGAATTATATAGGAGGTAAGCATATACAGCAGAGTGCTTATATGGCAAAATTACAGCAAAATCATAAATAAAAATAAGACTGGGATTTAGGTTCTTTCTCTCATCTTTTTCTATCTTGTTTTGATCTTTTGGGTGTTTTTTTATGTTTTTATTTCTTTTTTTTTTTTTCTGGAGTCTGTGCCTGAGAGGTATGAGTACGTAAAGACAAGATAGCATTGCAGAATTAACAAGATGTGTGCCATGTTCCAGTTTAGCTTAATTTTTCCTTTGCAGTTTACCCTTATTTCCTTTAGACTCTTTTTTTTTAATATATGTCTTGTGTTTCCTTTGCTCTCCAGATTGCATTTCAGCATTTTTTTCCTCTTTTGCATGTTGCTTGTTGCTAGGACTAGTTCCACTAGCATCTGTCTTATCTCAAGGAAGATGTAATAAATTTTTCATTTGCAAGTTCTTTGGGGCGGGAAACTTTTGCTGTTACTTAAGGTTGATAAAGGACACTCTAAATAATTAGGAATAATAAAAATCAAGTGCTTCCTTGTTCAGGTGGGAAAGAGTGGCCTCAAGATGTTACACTCTGCTAAGTAAATAATACATTCTGCCACACACCACCAACTGCTTGCACACGATGTGTCTTCCTTATGGTTTGCTTATGTTGCTGTTCAAATTTTCAGGCAAATCAAGAAACTTCCTTTCTAATCTGTAGAAGAGAGGTCATGAATATTCTTTTCTTCCAAATAAGATGCAATTTCAAGTAGGACATGAATATAATAAATATGTTGTGCAGGGGTTATACTTCTAATTTTTCAGCAGTTCAGAATATTCAGTAATTTGGTGTCACATCAGGAAGTTTTAATTTGAGTGTTTTATTGTGCCATACATTTAGTAGCAATCTGACACTGGAGAGAGGAAATTGCTGCTGTCCTCATTTTTCATGGTTTGTTTGAATGAATAATTAACTATCACACATGATTAATTTAAATATTTAATAATAAAACATTTCAGTACACCTCATGTGACATCCTATATCGCTTTCACAGTGTGCTACATAAAGAAATATGGGAGTAAAAAGTGAATGTAAAAGAGTGCGAGTGATAGACTGAGTCCTACCTTTAAACCAGCTAGATCGAGTGATGGGAATGGAGTAATATCAGATTCCAACAGTGGGGAAAACTAAAATGTATTTAGAAAGTAAGGAAGATGCACAGCAGTTTTTGACAGAGCCAGAATGGGCTCCTTTTCCACCCCCCCTCCCCCACCTCCCAAGAAGAAAACATCCAGTTACTTTAGGAATGTTGAGTGATTTGGTAAATGGGGCAGTGAGTTGCCAGTGGGGTGACCAGTATTCAGCTCTGTCACTGACTGGATATATCCTCAAGAGATTTCACATGCTTATGTCCCCAGTTTTCCTTTTGTGGTAAGAATAGGGACGTTTTCAAGTATTTTAAGGTCACAGAAGATCATGTATTTGGTAGTGTTACAAGTTTGTACCCATGAGTTTGCAGCTTGCAGAATTCTGCAAGCTTTGGGAAGTGGAGTCTGAAGCTGGTGTCAAACACAACAGCAGCAGGAAAGGTGTTTTCTTGTGTTACCCTTCTTTTGGGGAGCAATGACACAGCATCTCATCTTTAAAAGAAAACTGAACTTTGTGCTGAACTTTGAAAACAGAAAGGAGAGAGTCATTTGGAAGACAGAAAAAGACTAGGAAGTAAAAAAGATGAGGAAAAGAGGAAGAAAAAGTGCCCTTGCTCTGCAGGAATGGTTCAGCTCTCTGGCACTGTGGAGCAGGGAGATGGAAGGTGCCCGGCTTGTTGTCTTCCCTTGAGCTCCCTGCACAGAAAGGGCTCCCACCCTCACTGTCATCTGCCTGCTTTTCAGAGCCAGGTCATTTCCCATCTAAAACTTCTCTTAAAAGCTCAGGTTTAGGCCATCTCTTTCTACTGATAATGTGTTCTTCCTGGAAGCTCACTGCACATCAAATTCATCACAACTTCTGGGCCAGAAAGCAGAGTTTTCAGGCAGAAAGTAAATCAATATCCAAAAGCCTGGTGCTGTAACAGTGTGAGTCACCAACACTCCTCCAGGTTTGTGTTTCGCAGGAGGCGCAAGGCAGCTCACGGCTCTAAGCCATGCAGGGGCTGTGTGTGAGTTGTGCGTCCCACAGGGAATTCATCGTCTTGGCACTAGGGGCAGCTGCTGTGTGAGTTTTAAACAGACATGGAAAAGTATCAGAAAGTCACAGTTTCCTCTATATTTTTCTCATTAAACTTTTTCCTCTCTGTATCATTGAAATTTGTGTTTTATTGGTCATCGCAGGTCTGACATTCAATTCAGACTTTCTCATAGAAGTGGATTTTGTGTCTTAGCTGCTCTGATTTCTCTCAACCTTCTTTGTTTCTGGCTTGTAAGCAGAAAGTTAGCATGTCCAGAAAAGCTTGTTTTGTTGTTTTGGCTACAGTTTTTGAATAAGTGTGTTATATAAAAATATCTTTGATATTCCTAATAGGCCAACAAGAAGCATGCCCCAAGGTAGCCAAGGTAGAGGCTTCTATCCAATTGCACTTTGTCTGCTCTTTTCTGCTGAACTGGACGCTTGAAACTCCTCACTCAGTGTGGCCAGGACAGATTCCAGTGTTGAGACTATCTGTAAATACTTTTTGCTTTATGAGAAGATCATGCAAAACATGAGGTTGATCCAAAGCCTATGAGGTCGCAGGGAATCTTTCCATGAGTTTCACTCTTAGGAGCCAGCACTATGTAGAGGATGGAAGATGTATTTGAGCTGTTTCTCGTGGGAAGTCCCTCAAGGACAAGCAGTCTGTAAAAACTAAGCCTTGTGATCAAGCAGGCAGGAGGGTGGTCAAGATTCCTGGAAAATCTGCTCAACAAATTCTAGGTAGCCTCTGTTAATTTTGTTTCTTTGTATTTCTACTCAAATTTAGAAGTTTTCTTTTGTGGTGTCTTGTAAACACAAACTATCCATCCTTAAGTCCCTGCTATTGTAACAAGTACAATTGCCACTTGTCATAAAGAAATCTAAGTTGAAATTGTTGTAGAAAGATTTCAGGATGTTCAGATAGGGTGATGATAGATATGAGCTTAGAGATAAATGGTTTTGCCATTGGTATTAGCAAGAATAAGAACAGATCCAGATAGAATATTAGCTGCTTAGAAAAGTTTCCTATCAGGCCAAGTTGATCTACATCGTATTATAATTAGTGTCCACTTTCCAATTTTTCTTGGCTACATTCTGTTTTTTACTATATGTTAAAAATAAGACACCATATTATTATGGGATTAGGATAGCATTTAAAGGGGCCTGCAGTGCAAAATACTTTATGGAGTTCAATTTGTTTCCCTAATATGTAGCTAAGTCTCGATATTTCTCAAGACGACAGACATCTAAATGGTATAGTTTCAGTCATACTACTTGTCTCTTTTCTATGTCATCTGCTTGTACAGTGTGTGGAATTTTTAGAAATAAGTTACATAAATATTTATGCAAATGTTGATTTATTATTCAGCAATCAATCTTTGTTGGATACATTATAGCATAATCAGTTGTATGTTAAAAAGCATTTAATTTCATGCCTAATTAACATATTATAAATTAAGGAGGGAAAATTAAATTATTATGGACAGTTTGCAAATGTAGTACATACAGTGTTCTTCAATAATTGCATGAATATTGGATGTAATGTGGTGTGTTACTTCCACTCTCTTTTGTACTCGCTCTTTACTGATGGAGTGGAATGAATGGGCTCTCAGGGACACGTGCTGTACTGCCCTTAAGCGGCAACAGATTCCCATTAACATCAAAGGGAAGAGCATGGAGATGCAGAGAACAGTATATGGCCCAACGTGTGTAAATTAGATCAGCTTCATGTAGGCATCTGGAATTTTGAAACACGTCTACCTTTTGAGGAGCAATTTCCTGTAACTTGATTATTTTGGCAAATAACTGCATAGCTTGGGTCCAGTCTTGCTCTTTGTTTAGTCAGTGGCAAAATTCCCACAGACTACAATGAGAACTGGACAAGATGCCAAAAAATGCGTGTGTAGCTTGTGGAGTTTGGCCATGCCTAATTTCCCAACACTGTGAATTTTGCAGAATGTTCTGTCACACAGTTCTGCTGCCTTGTGTTGTGCTATCTCTGCACTTCACCTCACAAATTTCACCTTTCTGTAAAGAGATTTCTTAAGCAACTGCGGAGACAATCTTGGCATGTATTATTTTTGGTTCATATTTGGGGGATCTGACTCCTTGGGAGTACAAAGCCAGTTGCTTGCAGGTACTTTTACAGAACTTAAGACTTGAAATTTATGAAGATGGTAGACACTTGACTTTTGTCTAATTAAATATAGTTTGTAATGGAAAATGTGATACGATATACAGAACTGGGGTCAAAATGAACAATAGAAAGGAACTGCTTAGTTTTATTCAGCTGAACCGTGCAAATTGGTTCCCAACTGAATTATTACTGCTAGCTGAATAAGTGAGTAATCTTTGTTTTTAGAGATAAATAATAATGCAGATTGCACAAGTCCACTGACGAATAAATCATGTAATGATGGAGATTATATAAACATCCATATTGAGAAAACCCTGAAAAGTAAAGCTCCCTTCAGTCGATAACAGGACAGTTTTGTAAACCACTTAAAGCTGTGATAAAATCCTACTTGACTGGCCCATGAGCAGATGTGACAAGTTGAATTTATTTCCTCTCTTACCAGGAAGCTTTGCAGGAAACTCTTAACATATGGTGCTTTTCACTTCCATCTAGAGCTATAAATGTTATTGGAAAAGGATGTTCCCAGGAGCGGCAAGTTTCTGACGTTTCTGCCAAATGGACTCCAAATGATCCTTCTGTGGTTCTGAATTCCCAGAGTTCTTAGGAGCTGGCAGCCAAGAATCTCTGATCTAAACACAACTCACTAATTTAATTATTTTATTATAGATTTGTGGAAGACTCTTGCAGACCAGTGACTTTGCATCTGTATTGTATCTAGCTATACAGGAAGCTCAAGTTAGAAGAGTGTAAATATTTTGTTTCTTAACTGCTTTTTGCTTGAAAGCTTGGAAATCATTTCACATAAAAACCAGTCGCACAAGTGTGAACGCAGATGAATGAGAAATGGTGATAAACGTTGCATAAACTCGTATTTGTCTTATGTACTGAATGTTGGTATTTCCTAGGGAGATTGAACAGTGTGCATCTAGTTGGCAGTAGTAGTAGTAATGCAAATTACAGCACAGTGTTGTACAACTCCATTTGAAAGCCCCTTCCTCACAACCCCCGCCCTCCAAAAAAAGAAAAGCTAAATCAAGCAAATTTACAGAGGGTGAGTCACTGACTCCCTTGCATCTGACTTCCAAAAGCATTGGAAGCTCAGAAGCACCACCAAAGTGTGGTTTTTTATTATTATATTAAGGTGAAAAGTGAAAGGGCAATGGTGTAGCTGAAATTTGTGCTGGTGCTGACAAGAAAGACTGGGACTGTTAAGTCAGTGAGATTTAAAACATGACGATGAACAAGGATACCAAAAACTTTGAAATCCTCGATAAAAGCTGAGTGTCACTATTGGTAATAAGATTTTTAAAAAAGTTTCAAAAGGAGAGCTATTTTAAGAGGCAAGATCCCGAATCTCATAGAGGATGAAAGGGATATAAAAAAAAAAAATCACACTTTTACTCTTACCATGTGGCTAGATACGGCTTCAAAATGTTTGTTTTTCTCCTCTCTGAAGGTGCCAACATCTGAAATAGTGAGGGAAAATACAGAAAAATTCCACCCTTGCAGGATTAGGACACTAGTAGTACAACCATAGTGCTTTATCCTGCTGTTTGGCAAAGATCCCCATTGATTATGTTGATTGCTAGTGACACATTCTAGGAGCAAACGATGGCATCCCTGCCTTGGGTGGTCCCGGCTGTGGTGACCGTGTGGCCTGGGAGCAACCCAGGCTGTGCTCGTGTGCTTCCAAATCCCACCTTTCTGCACCAGAAAGGGAAGAGTTCATCACAACACCTGCCTCGTGTTGCATGTCCAGGCTGCACGTAATAAGCTTGTCCCTCTGCACTTTGCTGGGTAGCTCAAATCCAGATAAGTCCCCGCTTTCCAAGTGAGATTCCCTTATCACTGTTAGCATGGTTATATCATGGCCATAATAGCCTGGATCGCTATTTATCATGTTAATTTATGCCTTATATCTCTAGTGCCAGGCTTCTGTACACAGATATCAACAGCCTTCAATATCTTTTTGAACTAAAGATTATTTTGGCAATTAATAAATGCTGTTAGACATTTATTGGTGTGTTTTATGGCTTCAGAACATATGGCATAATCAATAATATTCCTTAACACTTTAACTATCCTAAATATCTTTAACCAAGCACTTTCTTTAGACTCATTGAGTTACCACATGTTAAATAAACACTAACTCAAGAGAAGACAACTATTCTGTCAAATTTAGTTTTCATTTGCCTCTGTGCGACTTCACTGAATTCACTGTAGCACATCTGAAGACACTGTTTGGACTATAATAGAGCAAATCTTCTTATGTAGTGGAGCTGCTAAACCTCAGTAAAAATATTTTAATAATCAATTGCTGTTTAATTAACATGCAATTGCTGTCTTAGTAAATCTAAATTAAATCCCCATTTTAGCCACTTAATTCAAAGTGTGAATTAACATTCTCTATTGATAAGTAGTATTATAATAGGCTTTCAGCCCTGAGTTGAAGAAAAAAAAATCAATCGTAGTATTAAGTTGGATTCAGTGCAAAATTCATCACATATTTCTAGTGCTGTGTAAATTCCTTCTTGTAGCTTTTCTTATTATTATGTCTGCTCTTAGTCAGCCTGTTGCTGTAAGGGGACAGACTGTGCTTCCCCTGTCCAGCTTTCCTGACAAGGTCTGTAATATTTCCTAATTTGCTCTGTAATCCAGGCATGCTGTAGAAAAGCTCAAGATTAGTCCGAGTAGGTTGGTTCTTCTGGCTGAGCCTGGACTTGGATGCTTTGGGCAGAGCTCCTGACTTGTGCCCTTCCTGCCTCACAGCAGCTCAATAGGAAGGACTGAGCCTACCTGGGTCTTCTGGGTTCTTGAGCCAGATGCTCTGGGATTTGGTGGTTTTCAGCCATGTCTCTGCTTTTTCGCAGCTCTGAGTTGTGGCTGAGACTGGAGTCAAGTGCTCTACCTGGAGGTGATGGTACCAAGGGAAGCTCTGGGAGTAATTTAGGAGTAAAGGACATACGATGAAGCTAGGTGGAGAGAGGAGGAGGTAAATGTTTGGGAAATGAGGGACTTGAGAAGATGACAAAGAAAATTATGTGAGTTTGGACAGGCAGAAAAGAAACATGTGCAAAGGGTAGAGCAGTAATTGCAGGGGAAGGAGACAGTGGAGGATAAGTTTGCAGAGAGGGATGTGTGAGGTTGATCCCTAAAGCGGGAATGCAGCTTTGCTGCACGGATGGAGCTCATGGCGTGACCCAGTCGGTGGCACTAAGGAGCGTGTTGGCCACATTTACTGTGTCTCATCCAGCCCCATAGATTTCATCCCAGATCTGAATAATGGGAAGAGCCCTGTGTTTGAGCTGTAGCCAATACTCACTGCTAAATCTGTCTCTCATAACGATGTCTCAGCAGGACCAGGCCTTGTCGTTCTGTCACTGATCGGAGAAAATCCAATCGAAGCAAATTGGAGCCAATTGGTGTTTCCATTATACAAAGGCAAAAGAATTGAACTCATTGTCACTAAGGATATATCAGCAGTTCCTATTAATGTCAGTTTTAAGTTTTATAACATTTTGTTAAAAGTTCCCTTGGGCTGTATTCTCTATACAGATTTTTGGAGAGGGAAGACATATTTTATATGGAGAACTCATTTGGATTATTGGTAGAGGTTGCTTGTGTTCAGAGCTTAAGTGGATATTACTTTCAACATGTGGAGACATTGTGTCCTTTATAGTAGCTACTGGTCTGCAAATGATATTTAACCTACATTTTCACTGGATGACTTCATCAGTTTTAGGACCAACTCAAGCAAAATTAATATTGCTTTGCTAAGCTCAATTCTTGGCAATATAATAATTTCTTAAATTTTATAATAGATTACTTTTTAAATGTTGCATGTTTTGTATTAGTACCAAAATCTCATATTTTGATAGAAAAGGACTATATTTTACCATGGATATGAGCACCTTTAAATAAAGGTTAAAAAGACAGTTTAAAGTATTGTATTAGATTTTAGCTTGCTATTTCTCTCTCTATTATTCTAAATAGTTCTTTTAATGTTTTAACTAGTTTTATTAGTGTAAGTTTGAAGTGCTATTACCTTGCCATAACGCCTCTAGTTTTGTTTCCTTATATCTGTCTTGATTGCTGTCGTTAATACTATTTCTTGCACTGTTTATTCATGATGTCATTTTAGCTCAAGGCTAGAATGGTGTAATCATTCTGCCTTAAGCATTGTTTTTCCCTGTGGCATGAAGATGTACATAGCGAACAGTACAAATTACAGATTGAAAATGTTGTTGCTGACATTCAATTTAGCAACAATAAAAATAAGCTTATGGCTGCTCTCATGGTGAGCTCTTCCAGGTGTTATTCTCCTCTCAGACTCAGTGATGTAATACTACTTAATCCAATTAAATATGGTAATTTTCAGGAGAATCTGCAGTCTGAACTTGCAGTCTGTCCAGTTGTTGGCGTGCTACCCTGAGTCACACATGGTTGTTGGAAGGGCTCCCCACTGCCCCTCTCTTTGACTGTGTTAGGCAGATCTTGGAGTCCCTGTGTTGGAAGTGAAACAGAAGCCCAGCCAAGAATGCAGAAGACAAGTAAAACAAAGCATCAGTGTTTATTGTCTTTGCAAACTTCTTTCTTGTGTGCCCTTTATGATTGAGACCATAAGCTCTAATGTCTTTGTTATTAAAATAGGAATGGAATTTGAGTCTGTTTAATGTGTTTACATATGGAAACAGCTATCAGTTCAGCTGGGTAGTTGTAGGTACCCACATAGTTCTTATTTTTCCTGCTTAAAGCAAAAGTTGCTCAGCTTTCAGAAAATGATTCTCTACTTTTTATGATCAGTTTCAGCCTGTTTTGCTTTCATTTGCTTGGCAATGGAGGTTTCTGCTGCAGAGAATATAAGTTGCCTGGCAGACAGTGCAAACCAAAGGGGAGTGGCTGGTCCAGCTGGTGGTTGTGCCCTTGTATGAAGGGACCACAGCCAGAGGAGAAGGGCCAATGGGACTGGCAGGGAATTCAGCAAGGAAAGCTGCCCAAAGCCAAGGTCAGGAAAGACAGATCTGCTGGAGAGAGTCCAGTGCAGGGTCACGGAGGTGATTAAGCATCTGGAACATCAGTCATAGGAGAAGCTCAGAGAGCTGGGGCTGTTCAGCCTCATGAAGAAAGGGCTTGGGGAATGTTCTTAATCGGTGTAAATGTGTAATGGGTTCTTGGGGAGTGAAAAAGAGCTGGACTCCTCTGAGTTGCCCTGTGACAGTATGAAAGGCGATGGCCACAAGCTGAAATGCAGTAAATTTCACTTAGACGTTCACAATAAACTTCTTTACTGGAAGGAGGGTTGAAGACGGTAGCAAGTTGCCCAGAGAGGTCGTGTCCTGCTGAGGAGTTTGTAGTTTTGCAGCGTTTTGCAGATGAGCCTTCTGCCAAAATATTACGCTTTGCTCATGTCTCTGGCATGTGTCAGATCCCCTGGCTGCAGGTGCCTTTGCAGGCAGGCGGGTCTGTGTGAGCAGCCCCTTTCAGGGGTGAGTGCCAAGCGGAGGCCCCTGCCCCATTTGTGCTCCCACATACACCAGCCTGTGGGATTTTAGCCCGGGGCTGCTTTGCCAAATCTGTTGCACCCGCCGTTTTCATCTGCGCAACTGCAAAGTTTCAAACTCCCCTCTTCCTTCCAGCAGTCCCCGGCTTGCACCAAATACTAAGTTAATGAGGCATCACATGCTATTATGGAGTTTCTTTTTCTGTTTAGCTTGTAGGGTATTTTGGGGGGGGATATTATACAGTAGAAAACTATGGTTCTGTAGCTTTGTTGAAAATATTTCACTTCTGAATATCTGATTCACAAAGCACAAGCTGTGTTTGTTGGTTTTGACCAAACACAGGGAGTGCACAGAACATTCTTTAATGTATTTCACTGAAGGAGCAGAATTCTAAAATTTGGAGGGTTTTTTGTTTTGTTTTCTCCTGTGCAAATGGCTGTCTTTATATAAATTCAGGATTTCCTTTCCGTGAATATTTGTTGCTCTGTCTAGACTTGTTTGTTAAAATCTTAAGAAGGAAGTAAACACAAAGTTCAGTCATGCAAGTTTGAAAATACAGAGTAATATTGCAGAAATGTTTCTTTAGTATTTACTCTGTTCTAATTTGGACTTTTTACCACAAAGAAGTGAGTTGGACCCCTAACTCATTTTAAATAAATTACTGAATAAATGATAATGACTTTTGGCCATTATCAGCATGGGCTAAATTCATGCTGGTTTTCGTCAGATGAAAGACTGTGTCACACTATGATTCCCTTGAGCCATCCAGTCCCTTAGCTATCAGCAGCACTTTAATTTTCTCTTAGAGACAGTATAATGTGAGCACTCAGCCTGCTTCACTCAGAAAATGTGGTAATTTTTCATACTTTGAAACACAGATGTTCTACCAAGTTTCATCCAGAGAGGGTAAATCTACATTTTAAAGCAAGGACGCCCTAGATGTTACTTTTGAAATAACATACAACATGGCACAATGAAATAAATGAATATAATTGTGTAACAAAAGTTATAAATCAGACCCAGGAGACAAGAATAACAAAATAAAAGTGAAAAATTCACCTTTTAATTACAGTGGTGAAGCCTCTGAGATTGTGAATGAAAACATTCATTTGTATAATTTCATTTTATACGATCATTATAGGAGAATTTGCTAGCCATCTCTCTTGAATATAATCTTGCAGATGGGAAAAAGGTTTTTGTTTTTTTTTTCTCACAAATTAGATAATGTAATTCTAAGAAAATGCTTATTGTCATAAAGACATTTCACCTGCAGAAATCGTGACACCAGACCTTTAAAGAAAAACATTTAGCAAGAAATATTTTCTTTTAAAGGTCAATCTCAAATCTTTCTGTTTTCTTTTTTCATCATCACAACACTGTCCTCATCTTTCTTTTTAAGTCCAGCTCATTATCAGTACATCATAAACTTTCAAGATGTGTGTTTGTATAGTAATTTCTTTTCCGAGGTAGTAGTCAAAGTTCTTGGTCTTCCAGGGAAAGTGGAAAATGTTCTAAAGATGTGTGTGCCATTAATATTTTGTTCATTTTGTGGCTCAGCAGATACATGCTAAAAATATGACGCTGTTTGTATGACCCAGCAGGGCCATGTTCCCGGGTGCTGTTCTGGCCTTGCCCTACAGCCTCTAGGGCAACCAGCAGCGAGCACAGTGGTTGTAAAGGGAAAGCTATAGAACTTTTCATGAAAGAATAAAGAAATTAAGTGAAAGAAAATAGAGGACTTAAACCTGAACTGACAATATTTGGGTCTGCTATTGTGGAAATTCAGGAATAGGCCTACATATGATGAATGTGCCTGCCAGGTTAGGGGGGTTGTGTTTAAACATTGTGCGTTTTAATGATTGATGTAGGAAGGGGATGTAGTGGGGAAGTTGGGCTCTTCAAGTTCATATTTAGTCTCCTTACTATTCTATGTAATGTCACTGCTAAACTTGTCACAGTTCTTTGTAGATGCTGCTCTGAAATGTTGCCAGCACTTAAAAAAAAAAAAAAAAAGATTAATCTCTTCTTTCTCTCTGCATGACTTTTCTTGAGAAAAGCAGTTAACATATTTGCTCTTCTTTCAAGAAGATTTTATCTTGCCCTACATAGAAATATCATGAGATGTCAACAAAGGATATCTATGTACTGTATAACAAACACGTGTCAGTTTAATATTGTGCATGTGAGTATATAGCACCTTAGAACTAAGAGAACTGTGATTCAGTTTCTTTGAAGAAAATGATTCAAGGTAGCAGGCCATAATATATTTTTTTGTTAAGAAAATCTTGCAGATGAAGTGAGTATAAGGATTGCTCTGTAAGGCTGACTCCTTCAGGTCAGTGGGTTTGCTCACAAACCTCTTCTTGGTGGTCTGGTGCTCAGGAGAAGTGAGAGCATCGGGCCCAGGGAGGAGCAGCAGGACAGGGATTAGAGAACTCCTGCTCCTGCCCTTCTCTACCTCTTCTGCCTGGTGACGAGAGCACACCTTGGGGTACAACCTCAGCCAGAGATTAGCTTGAAGGTCCTATTAGCAGCAGAGGGGCAGTGCTTGAAGCCTGCTGTGCTCCACAAGAGGGGACATAGCCAACATCTGGCCGGACACACAGGGAAGAACCTCATGGAATAACGGTGTTTTAAAGGTGGAGTTGCCTACAAATTCCTGTGCTGCTTTGGTCCTAAAAAGCCCATAAGGAATACTTGCAGCCCATATGCACTTTTTGGGGTGTGAGGAAATGGAGGAACTTTCAAATTACTGACAATCTAGAGGTTAAAATTACTCATGATGGATACTGTGCTAGACCAATGTGTAAAGAAAGGAGTCTGTTTACTTTTACATTGTTATACGTAAATTTATTTTTAGTATTGAACATTACTGAACCCTGTCATTTCAGTTGATAATCTCTGTTAAACTGAGGTGCTGGAATGTAAATTTTTTTTATTGTTTGTAGCAAAAATTTTTCCTAGCACTTTCTCAGATTCTTACAGAACATTTTGGTTGGCAGAGGTAGTAACTGAGGAAAAATTGTCAGAGCATTCAGTTAGTCAATGAGATATATACTTTTTTTTTTTTTTTCCCCCACTGATCATAAATTGGAAGAAAGAGATCTAACATCTCTAGTAAGATTCTGGTCCTGCTACAGTCACTGAACTTCTCTGCTGAGAGAAGAAGAAGGGGTAAATAGGTTATGGATGAATCTTTTGTGGAAGAACCATCATATTCAGTTTCAGCTTTATATTCTTCAGCTTGCTTTCAAAAATGTGAAGAAAAATGTGTCCTTTTGTAATTACTTCATTCATAGTTAAAATTATTGAGCTACCTGATAATATACTCTTAAATATAGGGGGTAAGATTATATGTTACTTAGGATGTTATAATTGTTTTATTATCATTATTCTTTCCTTGTCTGAAAAGGCAGAAAATCCTCGGGTTTAAAAAAGTAAACTACATTATTTAAATGCATAAATTTGCTTAAGCCTCAATGGGTTATTCTGACTTGTAAGGCTATTACTTTTCCAGTTTCAAGCAATAATGATACTGCAAAGATATTCCATTCGAGAAAATATTTAAATAACTTTCTTCATCCAAAAATGAGATGCAGCATATTTACATTTTTATTTGATGAAGCCTGTTCCTGCTATCTTTGTTCTTAATTTGGTCTCAAAAGAATTAGTAGTAAGAGGAAAAATAGTCTGTAAATATGTATGAAATCAAATTTAGAGGGTAGGCTAAAAGGTATTGACTGCCAGCAGTGCTAAACGGCAGGAGGCAAAATTTCCTCCATAGTTTTCTTCTTGGCTGGAAACACATTGCCTTCCATCTAGATTATTTAATCCTCAAAATGCACATCAAAGCTTCTCATCGGGTGGTGTATGTCTTTATAGGCAGTTGAATGTCAAAGATCTAGCTTAAAGATTTTTGAAAAATGTAAAACATAATAGATCCCAGATAATAACGCAGCAGTGAAGCTCCTGTACTATTCCTTCCAGCAAAGTACTAGTTTCACAGGTTGTAGCTAATCTTTGTGGCAAAAGGAAGAGCAAATTTCCTACAAGAGAATTTGTGCCATCCATCCAACTGATAGAAATAAAATGGTTGAGTCATGTAACTGGACTAATATTAGCTTGTTAACAATTCCCTTCCCTCCTCGCACCGGTGCCTTGCAAGAACAATAGGCCATGAGTTATCTCACTCCTCCAGCCCAATTAGCCAGGGGAAAAATATATGCAAAATATGCATGAAACATTTTCCTCCTGTATATTCTTAACAGAATGCAGGTTTCATGACTCTCCCTCTTTGCAGAATTAATTTAATTCAGTTTTTGGCAAGAAGTGATTGCTTGTAATGATTTCATCAATTCTCATGAATGATTATCTCGTTCTTAGGGGAGTATTCTTTAAAACCTTGTAAAGATTCTGTTTTGTAGTTCTTGGTGTGAATTTCTTTTCTGACACAAGTACATAATGTGACCACACAATTGTAAGGAGCCCCACAAGGAGGCTCTGAAGAAATGTTGTAGGTGAAGAGGCTGTTTTCTGCTTTTGGGGATCACCAGAGCAGGGCTCACCCCACTGCTGCAGAAATAGAAGAGGAAGAAGCAAAGAGAGAGAATTTGGGGAAAAAAAAAAAAAGAAAAAAGAAAAAAAGAAAGAAAGCTTCTCATTCTGCAATGGAGATTTCCTATTCTTTTTTTACATTAGCTCTCCTTCCTTTTTGTTTGTTTAAATACCAGTGATATGATTTTTCCTATAGATGGCTCAGCTGTGACATAGAAGTAAGGTAGCTGTGCTGAACGCTCAGGGATTTCATTTCACATCTGTTTAAGACAGCTTTATTTTTTTAAACCCTAAGTAGTCTTGTTTCCATCTCTATCGCTGACCTTCCCTTTTTTTTTCTAGTTATCCTCTGCTTGTAGTACTTCTTATTTTCCAACAATTTTGTCTCTACTAATGGAAAAGCGCTCTCCCTATTTTTGCTACCTCAATTTCTACCCTATCACCCGTCTGTTTTCCCAGATCTCACTGTTCTTTTACATAACTTTTAATTTCCAGGCATGCTTTATGGCGCCCAATGTATTATCACCTCGGATGGTTTTTGTCCCTTCACTATGCCCTTAGTTGCTGCCTTCTCCTTCTGTTGCCTTCTTAGTCTCCTGTTAATCACCCTCCTGCCACACACTTTCTGTTAAAGCAATAAAGACCTTGCATCTCTTTGTATCTTATCAGAATTGGTGATTAGAGGGTTCTAGTGTTATGTCTCATGGAAAGTTAAAACACATCTCAGGGAAGAATTTGACAGAGTAAAAACCCTTCGCCCTTCCTTACCTCACTCTTAATTGCTCCCGCTGGGATATGAGATTGGGGAGCAGCTGTTTAGCCTTCCCACCCATGGTATGGCTGCTTCTTCCCTTACCTTATTTTTTCAGCCCTGCTTCTCCATGCAGGGAATAGTAATGCAGAAGATTAAGAGCACTTCTGAAGACATCTTTCCTGTATTACTTCTTTGCATTTTTCTTCATTTTCATCTGTGATCTTGAACAACCTCCATCAGCTTGACACGTAACTTTGAAGAGTATCCAAGCGTGTTCCAGCATGTTGGCTTCCTCTGAGTACCTTGTGGGATTTGAGTCTCATAGCAGTTAACCTTTCTCTTCTAGTTGGTTCTTTTTGCTTTGTTTGGACCATGTTACAAAGAGCTGTCCTCTTACAGCTGACCAGAAAGGTGAGACTTTCTTGCTCTCTAAAAGACAGTCAGAGAGACAAAGTTTGAGTAATGGCCATGCCATGCATTGTTTGGGGCAGCCTTTGCTGGTTGCTGCCCAACAGAGTGTAATGTTGCTGGGATATGATTTTATTTTATTTTTTTTACTGCTTCTTTCTGCTTATGATTTGGTAGGCAAATGAATCAACAGTCACCCTGCTTTCAGAGTACAGACTAGTCAAACATCATCCTCTCCACACAACCTTTGACTTGAATGTGAAAGACACTCATTAAAGTCAAAGAATGATTTAGCGCAGTATGTGGCCTTTCACTCCTAATTGAAAACCAATCTTATGAGATGCGAAGAAGCCACAAGTTCTGTTTAACTCACTGGCTGATTTAAGGTCTCATTGCGTCTTAAGAGGTCCTCAGTACTGCTCTGGGTTAGACTATAATAGGGATATTACTTTATTGTCAAGCTAGTTCAACGAGTGTATAAAATCAACGGCAGCGCTCAATGAATTCAACACTCATGAAATAATAATACATCTTACAAGTAATCCTATCCTGTGTATTTACAATAAAAGGAAGACATAACATCAAAGAAATGCATGACAGAGGGCATTAGGTAATTAACTAAAGATGTACTTGTATTGCATCCAAACAATGGGCAATGTGAGTTTGTCACCTTGAAGCATTAGGTTTTTTTTTCTTTCAATATTCTCTTAGTTTTTGTGTGTGTGTGTGTGTGTGTGTGTGTGTGTGTGTGGTTTGAGCATCTTTTTTTATTTATAGCTTATCTGACATATAAACCCTATAGTATCATCACTATTTTTTGTGATTTTATGAAAACCAGCAAAGCATCCAAGCAAAAATGTAACTGACTGATTGTAATTTTAATACATAACTTTACATTTCTTTTTTATGTCTGCACACTGAAAAAAAAAATTAAAAACCCCTGTTTGGTGCTCTCAAGGTTATCTTTATGTGAATTATATTTTTATTAAATAATGTTCTGCCTCCCTTTTTATTCTAAATACAATATCTCAGTTTGATTTTAGAGCATGAGAGCAGGGAAAGCAACAAGGGCAATGAGGCTATATTACTAATCATATGAAAAAACAGCAAGTAAAATGCCTCCCACAGACTGATGTTAAGCAAGTCTCCTGTGTTAGATTGGTGGCTGTTGTATGTCCATATGTATCGGGTCCCATGAGAAGAAGGTACTGCCTGGCTCAACTGCTAACTTGATTTTTACAGATCTGCTGCTGTGAAACCAGGTACTTTTTAGCTCAAAGGGCCTTTTTTTTCTTGTGAGATTGCTCAGGTTATAATCAGTATGGGGACTTAATTACTCTTTTGTGTCAATTGAAGGGGATACTCCAGGTCAGGCTGGAAGCACAAAAAACTTTACAGGGAGTTGTCTGACAATGTATTTATGTCACCCCTCTTAGGTCTATAATTTTATAGCTTTCGGGAGCATTGATTTCATCAGGCTTGCTGATTTGAAAGCATGAGGGGAAGGGATTTGAAAGCATGAGGGGGTCTGAAGGAGGATTGTAGAAGAAACGAGACCGGATAACAATTTTTGCTGAAACTATTATCTGGAAAAAAAAATCCGGTATAAATCAATGACTGTGCCTGTCTAGGTGAGAGCGTTACTTAATTAAATTTGTTTTATTGTGCAATGCTGCAGTTGCAAGTACCTGCCTCCAATTCAGGACAGAAAATTTGCGTCTTGTATTCACATTTCTGTGTTGCTTTGGATAAGTGTGACTGCTTAGTCATAAAAATGATTTGTTTTAGAGGAAGCTGCTCTTATCCCCTTCGCTGTGTTCTGTTTCACTAAATACTGAATACATTTAGGGCTTACAGAAGCTAGTGGAAGATTTTTTTTTTTCTGTGAAAAATAATTACAAAGTAAAACGTGTAAAGCCTTAACATGAAGGAAGGAAATCGGATTTTCTACTCGATGACAAATTGATGTTGATTTTAGTGGGAAAATATAGTGCCAGAATCTTGTTTGCTGCAGCCAGTGCGGATGGTTTTATAACAATCCTCTGTATTCTGAAGACAGAAACTTGATGTCAGGGCCTTGTCATCTCTGGTCAGTGGAGTAGTTTGTCAGGAGAGTTCTCAGCTATAAAAGCATCAGTAACTCATCAGAATGTTTGTTGAGCTTTTCTGACAAAAGAGGCAAGTGTCTGTCAAGAAAAATCTGGAGTTTTCCTTGACTTCCCTGAGGAACGTGTAGCCTTGCTCCCTGAGGCCGGCTCCCCAGCCGCCCGTGCACAGCGCATAGACCTGCCTCTCAACGCGGCGATTTGTAGCACACGGCAGATCCTGCCTCTTCCCATGTGGGAGATGGAGTGAGTGACATTCGCTAACGAAGCACGTACGGAGACTCGAGCAGACATCTCGCCCAGCGTCGCAGCGAGGAACATTCTAAATACAGATTTGCAAGGGGGTACCTCAGGTTTTGAGACCAGCCTGAGGAGCAGTTAAATGGCAATAGATGTTGAACCTGCATGGGGAGATGAGGAATAACACCTCGACACCTAGTAAAGCATAACCATGTGTATAAACAAACAATCCAGTTGCTTAAGGGTTATAGAAATTTAAATGTAAATAGCACTTCATAATGATACCCTGGAGACCGACATTGTAGTCTAGTTCTTGAGGATGCAGCATTGTAAACTTAGTTTTTGCTACCGGTTTCCTTAGAAACTGGAACAAGGTATTGTTCAGGACAAAAAATAATATCCTGTTTCAGTGACTGAGGATCTTGAACTAAGAAGTAATTGATTTTGCATGAGACACTGGATTATCATCTCTAGGAAGTATTACAGCACAAAAAAATATATACATTGAAATATCTTCAAATCTGCCATTTTAATTCTCATGATATCACTATAAGAGTACTAAAATTGTTGCAAAATTAGCTTTAAAGCATTGCAGGGTCAGTTCATAAACTTAGGTTATACAGGACCTATGTTTTGAGTAGTTTACTGCTAACTATTATTTTACTCCATATCAAGAAAGAAATCTTGCAATATACCTTGACATGAAAAGCTCTATTTAATGTGTCTGGCAAGTGTGAATGTATGGAATAGATCTTGGACCAATGAATATTATCACACTTCTTTTCAGATGAATACCATGGCAGTATGTGAGAAATACAGATTAAGAGCTACAGAAAACTGAATAGCTATGCCTACAGGGAGGACGTTGCTGTCATTGCAAGGTTTTGTCCATGGGGAGAAATTACAGCATTCTTGATTGAAGCCTTTCTTAAAACTGTGTTACTAGTGAACTCACTTGCCCTCGTATATGAATGCATTTATATGCTCAAGTATATGTATGAATACTTAGAAAATGCCCAAATTTGAATGCCTAAATCTGGTAGGTAGGGGTTGTGTTCACGTGTTTGTCATTTGGGCAAAAGAGAGAGGTTGGGTTTTCTTGCAGAAGACCAGAGTGAGACTTAGTTTATACTTCTCGTGAGGGCAATTCAGAGCATATTTCTGCATGATCTTCATGGAGAGCGAGTTAAGCATTAGGCTTAACTTCTGTTTCAGTCTACGGCATGTTGCTTACCCTGGATGCTTACTGATAGACCTCAGACCGTTAAGGGACGCAGGATATGGGCTTGTTTGTACATGGACTTTCCAGGTCAGTTGATACTTCTTCATCATGCACAAAAACATGCTCCAGGTCACCTTTTAACTATTCACTGATATATATTTAATATAGTGATGGCCAAGAAAGGCAAAAGCTTAAATTTAGCTCACCCTCAAGAACCTAGTCAGACTAGGTTCTCTCTCTAGGCTGCTCCAAGATTTTGTATGAGAGAAATTTAAACGGTCTGTGCTAATGTTGATGGCATAATGTCTTTCTCTCTCCAGAGAGGGGGATGGGGGAGCAATTGCAAGAAAACAGTTGCTAGCTGTGGTATTATTATTGTAGGTGCTATTGTCAGTCTCCTAATACTTGGCATTTTTGACAATGCTTTGGTGTAATGTAAGTGATAATTTCATTTATTGCTTGAGAGAAGGAAAGTTTTCCTCATGGCTGTACAAGATAAGAAGAGAATAGGAAGGAGGAGGAGTGAGGAAAAAAAGGAGTCTGAAAGTTATCCTTGTATCTCACGTATATTGTTGAGTTGAAATTACTTTTTTTTTAATGCTTTAAGTTGATCCAACTGTTTGTGTTTCTCAGGAAGAAAGCTTCTGTTTTTGGACCTAGCTCAGTTCATAGAATCATAGAATGTATAAGGTTGGAAGGTGACCCCCTGCACACGCAGGATCACCTAGAGCACAGTTCTTTCTCTTGCAACCATGAAGAGTATTATTTTCATCATAATCAAGCTATTCTTTGTTACTGCTCTGTGAAAAGACTAGTATTTTGAGGTGTTCTAGTTTCTGACTTCTAAATTAACTTAGTTCTTTGAGTACTCACATTCTGAAAATTAAGTCCGTGGTTCCCTAGGCTAGACACCTAGACAATAAGCCCTTATTTTTCTCTTCTGTAATGATGACCTCCTTTACAAAAAAGATTTTAAGAAATATTATTTTATATTTTTCCCAATTCAAGATTGATTTTTATTTAAAATCTTTTCTATCCTACCATTTTAGAAGTCCTACGACCGATATGCTAGTGGGCATCCATCATTTCCTAATCAAACTTCTAAAGTTGGTTTGTTAAATTAGGAGTGTCTGCTTTTTAAATTCTCAAAATGTGATACATTTCTGTTTTGTCTCTGCTTGATAAAAAAGACACAAAACGGTTATTGTCGGCAAAATGAAATTCCATGCTTCATATAAATCCTTTTATCAATGTGTTTTTGTGGAAATCGTTATTTTATGGATGTTAAATAGAGATGAAAGATTATTCACAGTTCATTCTGCAAAATATGATTTATAAAAGGCACTTTCACAAATTTTGTTTTAATATCTTCCAGTTTATCTTTTGTTCATATGAAAGTACCTTCGTGTCAGCTTGGAACAGTCTATCTTGCTCCTTTCTCCCCCCCGCTTTATGTCACTTTCATCAAAGAATATTCCTTTTTTTATCTCAAATGTTCTCTACACTCAGGAGTTTATTGTCCAATAGAATTCTTGCAAGGACACTGCAGAAGAATCAATAAGCTACAAATACATGATTATACATTCAGACACTATTCAGGTATTAATGTTATGGAGAAGAAAAGTTGGAGCGTTCATGAATTTAAATATTTTTCATATAAACTATGTAAATATAATGATTAACAATCAGCTATATTCACAATTCAGGACATGCAATGTAGCATTTTCCTAATTACACTTACCAGTGTGGGAGGATATGACTGCAGAGGAAGATTAAACTATTTGTATTTATTCAGTGTTGCTTTATAGCATTAAGTAGGAAGCTCAGTTCTGCTATACTGAATGCAAGAATCTAGAATAACCTGAAGAATTTGATTAGGGCAGCAGCAGCCTCCGTCAGTCTTGGATGGGGATGGCAGACAACTCATTCTGCATCAGCAGTCATTTTAGCTACCTCTCTCATCTGTAATTTCACTGGTTATAGGATGATTTAAAACACAGGGAAAATTACTGCTTAATATTATGGCTTTATCTAAAGCTCTGCAAGTAAACAAAACAAAACAAAAAGCCCTCACCTGGCAGGCAGGCTCCTGTTTTCGGTTATTCATGTTTTATTAAAATAAACAAGTAGTTTGTGAGCAGTGGAACTAATGAAACCTGGTGTGCTCTGTGTCTAGCCATAGGATTCTGGGAAGACTAATAAGGTGCAAACTCATACTGAAGATTTCTCTGGAATTGGGACATGCGTAATGTCCATCCCATCCCGTGGAGACTCTGGTGCCTGTGGAAAGATGAGCTCCTATTGCGTTTCCCAGAGCAGACGGCCTAATAGGTTGTTGAGTTTTTATTTCTTTGGCCACCAGTCTATTCATATGAGTTTCAAATGTCCTCAGTGTCTCTATTACTATGTCAGATTTGGAGAAAAGAGGAGAAAAGCTCCGCAAACTTTTGGGAAACAGGAAAAGAATGTGAACAGAGGCACTCATGTACCTTTCCTGTTTGGAAAACAAGGCTACAGCATTTTCCAATTACTGCTGGGGATGTTGTAAGGAAAATTGGTCTTAGCGTAGCAGGTCTTCATGAGGGCCCTCTTTCTATCATATCAGTGGAATTGTCCCTTGATAGCTTTTGGTCTGACACCACTGATGTTCTGGAGTTGGATGGGAGATTTACGGTGTCTAAGGGGCTGTAACTGCTGCTGGATAGCATTGAGGATTGCTCCACCTTGTCACCCCATCAGTCAGTGCTCAGATGTCAGGCGGGCACTGTCTGCACTGTCTCCCATAATGTTTAGGATAAAGCCATGTGAAATTTAATTTGATGCTCAAGATCAACTGAGAAACCTATTTTTTTTTTTTTAAGATTCAGTAGCAGACTGAGATATTTCAGTGTTTCAGAAGTGTGTTTTTGAGTTATGATAGAAGTATATAATGGCTTGCTTTTATTTGAGAAAGAGCAGGTAGTTTCTGTTGGTAGAGTTGAAAGTGCAGTAAACCTTGAAATGTATTAATTTATTAGCTTGTAATGTATGTAAACATAGTAACTAGGATGCTTTAGCATCTGATATCCAAATCAACTGTTACTGTAGTCAGACTCTGTTTGTTAAAATACTCCCAAAGTTAATGTTTGATGATGTTGACATTTCGGTGATGCTGTGATGTAGAAGTGAGGCAAACATGACTTTAATCAACTGAGTGTGGTACTTGAAGCATATTGTGTTGAATCCGTGGTTTCAGAGACTGAAGAGACAGCACGGAGGGATGTGAATCTCTGATACCTGCCATTTATTGCACACTAGCCGGGCCAGGGAGTCGTGAGTGTGGTGTCGTTCCAGCAGGATTGGTAGAATGCTAATGTGATTTAGTATTAAAGTTTACTACTATGTCCTTATCTTTGTTTTGTCCAGTTTCTGATGTCTGCCGTACAATTGCAATACTCAGTATAGAAATTGAAACACCTTGTAAATGACTTTTCAGAAAGAGAGTTAAAGGCAAGGTACTTAAGTACCTGGTACTTAGCAGACAAAAACAGATTCAAACGGGAGAGAAAAATGTGATTGAGATGGAAGATGGAAAAAAAAAAAAGTGAAATAGTGTGAGTGTATGTGGTATTGTGTGGGCCCAGCCAGCTGCAGTGCCGTTTTTGCTGTGGTGGTGGTGTTTGGTTGATTGCTTTTTAAGTCCATTACTTCTGTTAAGAAAGCTGCCAAAGCCAGTTTGCCTTGTTTGTTTGGAGCTTGACCTTATTCTAAAAACTGCCTCAATGTTTTTGGCATCACAAATTCTCCAAGTGAATTCTCAGAGACACTAATGCAAAGACAAAGAAGAAAGGAAAACAAAGCCAGAATAAGAACAATACTTGGAAATTGTATTTTAAAAAATATACAGCAAGACCATTGCAGTGCTGAAAAGCCTACACAGCAATTAAAAAAGACAAAGTGTTATGTTGGCATATTGTTCTTAGGACAGTGACTCAACTTGCAATCAGTGTATGCATAACAGACCTCTGTGTACTTGAATGTTACTGTTCCTTTGTGATTCACTTCTTTTTTCCTTTTTTTTTTTTCATTGTCTTTAGAGTGAAAGTTGTTTAGACTATGGACTTTCTAAAGCTAAAACACCAATGCCCCCTTTCACCCCTTGTCTTGTTATGTATCCATGCATTTAAGAAATAAATTGTAAGGATTTTTATTTAAGGAATGATATTTCATAGCTGGTGGAAAACAAAGGCTTGAAAACTATGATTCATCCCATTTTTAAGTGGAGAAACTAAAGGCTTGGTAATTTAAGTGAATTAAGCAGGGGTACAAAATGCATAAGCTGGTGGCAGCAGTTGGAGCACTGTGTCCAGTGAAGGGCCAAGTCGATGATGAAGAGTCTGGAGCAGCTGTCAGACAAAGGAGGGGCTGAGACACTGGGGCTAATGTGCTCAAAGGGCATCTTCTCAGTGCGTGTAAGCTCTGTAAGCTCCCCTCTGCAGCGTAGCTTTGCAGCCAAGTAAAGCGGATCCATTAATCTCTGGAAGTCAGAAAGGGAATAGGGAATAAGGGAATATGGGTTGGTGGGGAACAATAAGATGCAAATACTGAAACTTTCACCAAGAGTCATTTCTTTTTTTCTTCCAGTAATGTAGATTAACAGACATAAAATGCCCTGTTTGAGTTCGTTAGAGGCAGATGCTCATTGGGACTAGAGGATTTAGCCCTGCTGACTGCATGTAAGAGCAACTGTCTTGATTTTTGTGGCAGTGGTGGGTTTTTTTTTCAATATTATTTAGGATCTGAGAGATAGTCTTCCTTTGATTGTAAAAATTTAAGGAGGTCATATTCTAGGTCTCTCAGCCTATCAAATGAGAGAGACAAAATGAAACTGGAAGGTATTTTTATGCTGAGAATTCACATCCCCCTGTTAAAATCAGTGTCAATCATTCACCCAGTTCTGAACAGATCTGTTTAAAAAGTCTATGGTAAGATTTTTATGCAATTCTTAAATGATAAATGAAGGCATTACGTGACTGGTGCTACCCTGTCTTTTGCTGCTGTCATATGGCCCTTTGCAAGTGTTACAGTGTCTGACAAAAATGCTTTTGCAGAGCTGTGGTGAGATCAGCTCCTCTCTCCAGTGACCAGGTATTTCTTCTGCTGTGTATCTTTCTACTGTATCCATGTCCTGTACTCTTATAATTGAGAAAAGCAAGTTACATCAAACTGATGATATTGCTTGTAATTTGGAGACAGGTAAACTAAAGAGAGCTCTTCAAGCTTTGTGGAGTGTCTTAATGAGTACAAATTTTATGAGCCTCAGCCTAAAAATCTTCAGCAACATCAATTATTGAAAAGAGTAGTGTGCTTAGTTGCAAATGATACAAGACATAGGTGGTTTGTGACAACCTATGTTGCGTTGTGCCCTATTTCTCCATTCCCTGTTCTAATAAAACCAAAAGATCTTAGCAGGTACTAACTTGGGAATTAGTGATATAATTTCCAGATAGCTTTTCATATTGCATAGTAATGTGGAAAATTATCCATTTGTCTGGCTATATTACTTTGAAAATAAAGTAAGTTAGTAGAAGCTGCTGAGAGAAGAGCCTTGGTAATAAGCTAAGTTTTAATTGTGAGAGTGCATAGGATAATGTCATTCTCTGGGGCAGTGGAGTGATTCATGGTTCATTGTGATTCATGAGTGTCTATTCATGGTAAAGGAAGGAGGAGTGCTGGAAAGGCTGGCTTCCGTCTTTCCCAGAGAAGATAGATTCAGAAATTAATTACAGGGTATCCTCTGGCTTTGGTGACTTTTTAAATGGTGTTTCTAAAGGTGAGTCTTAGTGGAGACTGCATTTCCTTATAACATTTGTATAAAACAGCATAATAAGAAGTTGAACTACGTTCTTTTTCATCTTTATTTTTTAACTCTTGCGTATAGCATATGTGCAGAACAAAGGTCAGATTGCCTTAGGCCATGAACAGAAGCTTGATTTTGGTTTTATTTGTTAATTCAAACCTTCTTGTAGGGCACCTGCCAAAGGGCTAGAATATCAAAGCTTTAACTGAAGCTTAAAAGACATTTTTGTCTATTAATTCTGATTAGTCCTGAGATAGATTGCAGAGGAGAAGGGGAATGTCTTCACATTCTTTTTTAGTATTCTGCTTTACTTCCAGTCATCTTCCTATCATGTTCAGTAAGAAGAAAACCATCCGACTCTCTGACTATTCTCACTACTTCTTTCTGTAGCTCATCAGACGTCGGCCAGCGTTTCATTGCGTGAAGCTGGACAAAGAAGATGTCACAGCAGAATTAATGTCTTCTGGCCTAAATGAGTTTTAACTCCATGTCTGTGCCAAGTCGCGCTGAGCCTGTGTAGGTCCAGCACATCAATTCTTTACTTTCAAGAGTGTCATCTTGTGAAATTCTGGCACTCTGTTAAGGAGAGGGGAAAAAAAAAAAAAAAAAGATTTTACATTTTCGTCTGAGGTTTCAAAGCAGAAGGACAGCTACAGACTGAACAGTACCTCCAAAGACATTCCTTTCTCTTTTCTCTTTCCAGTCTGGTGAACTACTGCTTTTTTTTTTTTTTCGATGCAGCTGGGATCCTGTGCAGATGAATTACAGGAGATTTACCTGATGAAAAGTGGCTGCAAGAAAAGAGCTTGTAGCTGAGCTCTTATCCCCAGAAATACTTACAGATACCTGGCAAAGCCTGGATCCTGGATTAGTGGGGACAGGAGGAAGAGGAGAGCTCCCATTCCCTTGCATGTCTACAGTTCACTTTGCAGCTCAGCAGCTCTCCCACAGTGTCCCTGCATCCAGGCCGGTCTTGCCGTATGCCATAAAACCCAGCACACTGTTCAAATATATTTTTAGTATTATATATAGACAATTTTATTCTCACATATAAGCCTGGATTGCGCATTTAAAAATATTCCAGCCTCGAGGAGTACCTTGGGGAGTATGAAACCCAATTTTTTTGCCAAGACAGAGCTTTGTATTAACAGGCCCACAGCCTGACTGCTCCCAGGCCAGGGTAACCGGGCCTGACTGTGCTAGGCCTTCTGCATGAGGACCAAGACTTTCTTCACACTCCTTAAGGCTGCAGTAAACCATCTCCTTTCTTTGATGTGTCCTGGGATATTATTCCATTTAAGCCTGCAGGACTCTCTTCCTGGAGGAGGAGAGAGTTTGTAAACATATGGTATCTTTATTTCTGAATTTCCCATTGCTTTAGGTTTTTTTACACACTCTATAATATTTTAATATAGGCTGTTTTGCCCTGAAGTAATATACTTTTTTTTTCCCCTAACATGGCTCATTATAGATTTCATAGATCTTTTCTGCACAAATAAAAAGAGAAACACCTTCAAGTGCATCCCTAACTGAACATCTCCCGACGCAGTAATAGTGTGATGATTTCCTTTCTGTCATTTGGCCTGAGGGTTCTGTAACTCTTCTCAGCTCCAGGTTTTTCCCAGTCATTGCTGCACAATACTGTGCTTTTACAGGTCTGCTCTCTACCAACCCATTCTAGGTAGCCTACATCTATCTCTGCTGAAGTTTGATGCTCAGGTTGCTGATCTGCTCATTCATGCATTTGTTGCTGTGTATCTTGAGCCCTCCCATGTCTTTCAAAGTCATTCACCTTCATAACTGTCTTGGGCAGGTTGTCTGAATGCACAAATGCATCCCTGTTACCCTGAAGGACTTCTTAGCCTTCTGATAGCCACTGAATTTAGAAGACTATTCTCAGTTTCACTTCATTTCCATGCTTTTAGCTCGTGCTTTTACTGTTGCACCCTCTCCCCTTCCATACTTGTTTCTCCATAATATCTACTATTCAAGGTTCCCTCTCATTGCAGTTTAATAAATGTTTCCTCTTTCTCTTTTTTATATGTAATGAAGTTTTATTACTTTTCCAAAAAGAGGAGTTGTACCAGACAATGAGCCTCAGTACAGGTTCTTTTTTTTTTTTGATCTTTTTTCCTAGTTCAAGACGCTTGTTGAAACAAACCTTTCTACAGCAAATTAAATCAGCTTCCACAGACTCCTTAGACATAGTTAATGTGCATTGCTTGGGTGCCCTCAGACTTAACTGGGTTTTCAGACCTCATGGGATTTTCAGACCGCAAAGTGAAATCCTTCATGTACTCTATAATAAAGCAAGTTAATTTAACACCTTAAGCTGACAAAATCTGGATTTCCTGCTGCTCTTCCAGGAGAAAAGGTCTCCTGAGAGCAGATCAAGTAGCCTTGCTAGCATGAAGGGCAGTGCAAATCCAAACCTAGGAGGGGCCAAGGCAAGGTCCTGCTGGAGCCCTGCGAGGCACCTTCCCATGGCAGAGGCAGCAGGGCCCTTCACTTTTACTTGCCTGTTTTGGAGGCACAAGTATGTCTTTTTTTTTTCTCTCAAAACAATGGAAATGCCCAGCTAGTTTTCAAAATTTAGGTTTTTGTTTGTTTATTTCTAATGATGGGTTAGAGAAGCACACTTGATGTTTTGATCACAGTTTTATACATGTATAGCTATTTCTAATGCAGCCAGTTCACTTGTGTGTAGCACCTAGGATTAAATCCCTTGGGATGTTTTGGATTTCCAGTCACATACGATGCTCTTTATATAGAGTTAAAACTGAAAGAAATTGCCATTTTCCTTGTGCCTTAAAATTCCGTACAACTGAAATTTACGGAGGTGCAACCTTCCAGGAAAGCTGACATAAAAGGTTGAAGTCTCAATGAGGTGAACAGGGAATTACATGAATAACTCCTATTAGCAATAACGGGAGTTGTGCTCCTCTTCCCTATGTACTCTGTTGAAAATTGTATCCCTAAAGAAGTTGACAACAAATATGCTTTCCCTGTTTAAGTTGCAAAGCACACTAGCATCAAGGTCACTTGCTCCATTTGACGAAAGGAAAAAAGCACTATATAAAATATGGATAGCGTGTCAATCAAAATTGGTTTTACAGTATACGCTATGGTAATGTGAGTCATATTGCTTTTTTATTTTTAAACACAACTAGATCTGGTAGTTTGGCAGCAGTGTTTTTACAAAGACAGCGCCTTCAAACTCTTTCATAGTGAGACTGGAAATCCTGCCAGGTAAAAAAAAAAAAAAAAAAAAAAATTGTTATTGAAAACCTTTCTTCCCTTATAGGCCTGCTTTGACAGGAAATCTTTGAGAGGCAGCAGCAATGAAGTGCCCAGAGATTTCATCTGTCTTCTTTTGCTTCAGGAAATGCTGAGCACAGGCTCCCCTATTAGGCAAAATACACAAAGTACCAAATCCCCTTAACAATCATCTTCGGTCTACTCTTAGGTTGACAGCTTTCTGTGTCCTAGTCTGTCAAACAGAGCATGTTACTGAGACTCATATTACTGGGACCAATGTGAAAGTTTTTTGACAGTGCTTTGAGGAAAGAAACATATTGTCAGTGTTTACAAGTTATCTAGTCCAATCAATTTTGCATGGACTTAACCAGAATAAATATATCACGCTAGAAAGATGTTAATTTAGAGTGATTTTTCTTTTGCTCTCTAGTCTCGACAGAAAGTTCCAGTTTGAAGGCATTGTCTGTCATTCTGTGTGATTGGGTAAAATTTGGCAATTATTAGATTCTGCATTATAATATCCCATAGTATTTTTTGTTTGTTTTTGACAGATGCCAAATCTAAAATTTAAATAATGTTTCAGGAATGAAAATGACAGCTTGCAGTAATTCTGCAGGTGTCTAAGCAGATGTACTTCCAAAAATAATTAGACAAAATATGTACAGATTGCAGGAAATATGAAAAAAATGACATCAAATTTTCATGAGTAGACACTCTGTATGAATGTTTGGGCATTTTAGCTACTTTAAAACTATTAGTTATGAAAAACCTTTCATGCAATCACAGAACAATGAATGTGTATAAAATTTAAATCAATTTAAGTCCAAAAAGCCAATTCTGTCTCTGAGCATTGAATAAGAAATAATTAAAGGAAGTACAAATGTCTTAAGCAAGTATAGTCTTATCAAATTTTCTGTAAGAATTTTCATAACTACACAAGAAACCTACTGTAAGATATGTAAGAAACAATCCACACCATTGATTCTGCTCTCAAATTATTATTTAGCACAACGATTTCATTGACTTTGCAAGGTATGCTCATGATTTATACTAGTGGAAGTGAAAACAGAATGAGGCATAGAATTTGCGCCTTTGTTTCCAATTAACTGTATAGAGTTCTTTGAGCGCAGAGAAAAAGGAGAGAAAGCAGATTTTGCAAGTTTTTGTTGCTGCAGATAGAGATGGGATGTGTCTCTTCCTCTTCTCAAGAAAATTAATTCCAAAAGTAATCTTGGATATTAGATCTCCTGCACCTATTTTCGTATATCGCTTCACTGCAGAGGACAGTACAACAACAGCTGAGTGGCACAGGTGGTGGAAACTGTAAGTGAATTGAGTGAGGAAGAGCAAATTGGCAAAGACCAAAGAATGCTAAAATGAGCATAAAATAAAACTAGATTTCCTTTCCTTAGCTTGGTAATATTGTATCTAACATTCTTTTCAAATTGTTGTGGCCATTTATTTAAATATGAGGACTCGTGTTTTATCTGTGTGTTAAAATTATATATTTCTTTTACATTAAGTAGTTATTGAAAAAAAAGGAAAACAGCAAAGAATATAAGAAATCTCTATCTTGAGTATATAACCACATATATGAATATAACCACTTGCCTTAATGTCTTTGGATTAATGCTCTAGTCTTTCAGCCCTGTGTCTGCAGGCCAAATAATCTCAAGTGATGCAACTTCAGAAGAAGATGTAGTTGATACCTTGTCTTGGCTTTGTTTTTGCTAAAGCACAAGGGATTTAAAGTGGATTTCCAATTTAATGATCTCTAATCATAAGGCTACCAAGGAGTAGGAAGACCCTTTTTTGTGGGGATTATCTAATAAGGATGTCCTCCCTTGCCCTTTGTCCTCTGGAGTCACTGAATCCTCAAGATTGGAAGGGACCTCTAGAGATCATCTAGTCCCAACCCCCTACACACGCAGGGTCACCTTGAGCATGTGGCACAAGATTGAGGTCAAGCAGGTTTTGAAGATCTCCAGATATTCATCACATCTCTATTAATCATATTTCTATTCATCATATTATCTCTAGAATCCTCTAGAGAGTTTATTCAACAAACACAGTTAACGGGAGTTTGGGAGGCAACCCAAAGCATGGATTCATGTCCTTTTCCCACTGTGCCACTTGTTTAAGAGCAAAATCATTCTGGAGAGAGAGCTGCTGCATTACAAGTGACTAAAAACATGTTCTTGCAGTAAGATACCTGGAGGGATGAATTTTGTTCTTAAACGGTTTCCCTTAGGGTAAATCTCAATCAACTGAAGTCGATGAGGAATTTGCCATTGCCCGGCGGTCACTAGAGCAGAGCTGGAGCCCAGCAGGTCCCTGGTCCTGGCGTGGGATGAGGTGAGATGTGGAGGGGGCTACCAGGCTGTCATGTAAGGGAGGGAAGTGAGTGCACTGTTTATTCTCTTTTATCTTCCTTTTCCTTTCTTACATGGATTACAGGGAGTTAAGATTTGTTAGTCATTTTGGCCTCTCTCCAGTGCATTTCCTACAACACGTCTCTGGGATTTTTTTCAAGTATCTGTTATCTTAAGCCATGGGACATCTAACACACTGCTTGGCAAATGATTCCAGAGTTTAATCAGCACCAGCTCTGACGCTTTGTGTGTATATGTGTGTGTTTTACTTCTTTAACCCTCAAAATCGGAAACATTTTCTGTACTTGGTACTGGCAGTATGTGAACACCTTGTTAATCTTGCAGGCATCTTTTTAATACCCTCATTCACAAATACACCTCGGATTTGTTTGATTTCTCCATGGTAACTGCTCTGTGTAAAACTGTCACTATGGCAGTATTTGTATCAGTACTTCTGCCTACCCCGCAGCAGAGCAAGCGGCCGTCCAAATTGTTTGGTGCAGGAAGTTTCCCTTTCCTACATTGTTTAAGGATACAGTATTACATAGTATAGAAGACTTCAAATGTAGAGTTTTATATTGTCTTTCATGGTATATTTGCTTGCTTAAAAGCTTTGGCTTGAGTGTTTTAGTTCTTGCTTTCTACTCTTTTTATCTTTTCCCTTATGCATGATGCTTCCTTTTTCTCTAGTCTGTTCATTTTAAGGAAACCCTTTAATGTGATCTGTTTATATGTCTTTCCATTGTATCTTCTATTTTATTTGTACATTTTAAATCACTTAAATAACTTCAAAGCAATATGACTGTACTATATGCAGATAGCATATTGGAAAAAGAGTATTTGTGTTTCTCTTTTCCCCGTGTCCTGTGACAGGATGGGTCTTTTTTTTATCACCATAAAACTGTGGGAAAGGCTTTGAATAGTAGAAAAGCTAAACAAAGATACTGAGGCATTTGGATGTTTGCCTCCTCCCTGTACAGTTCCTAGAGATCTGTCTGTGATGCTTGTGAAACTCTAAAGATGTGATACAAATCTTATGGCAGATGCTATCGGTCCTAGTTGAGCTGAGTCATTTTCAACCCACTAACTTAAATGGCTTTTGGATTAGGCCCTAAAGAAAAGGATGTCATCTGTGAGATGTGAAATGGTTCTTCACAACATCCAAGGATAAGTATTGCAAACAGAATTGATTTCATACAGAATCTCTCTTTTCTCATTACAATGGATTTAGCTAAACTGACAGAAAATATCAAATCTTTTTGTGCCCTGTAGAACTTTTTGCAGTATTTTCTTCCTTTTATTACAATACGTCCTTGCTGCAGCACCTAGGATTTTGCAAAATTTTAGGAACTTTTGCTAATATCTTTGACCTCTACAAACAAGAGCTGCTTTCTCATTACTTCCGGGTAATGCATTGCTTACAGAAACCGCCTTCCATGTTCCGAAATCACCTTTTCCAAGAGCATATTAAAAGGGGAGTTTTCTGAAATCCTCAGCAAGGCCAAACAATGCAGTACTCCATCAATTTGACCTGGTTTCCAGGTAAGCAAACTTTACAGATGCCAACTGTTCCTTACTGCCATTAGAAGGAATGTGATGCCACGAGAGGACGCGGAGGGCTACAGTCAGCCAGAGACTTCTCTGCTAACCAGAGGAGACCTTTGTCACTGCTCCCTCTACCTTGCATCTCTCTTGCAACAGTGCACAGGGTATCTTTCTTGCAGAAGTCTAAAAATGACTTACTTTTTGAAATAAATACCGAAATAATGCTGATAGAGCAGTATCAACTTTGAGCACATCTTGAAAAAGCGAGAGACTTGAGTCAGCGGTGTGCATATATAGCGGTATTTTCTGTGCAGAAGCAGCTGGCAGCAGGCTAATCCATGAGGATAATGCAGGTGCAGAAATAGGAAAGAGAATTAGTCCAGACAGAACCTCTCTTCACTTCTCAGTATCATGAAAAATGATTTAGATTCTCTGGGGGTTTTGGAGAGCAAAATGCTGCTTCATTTGCTAGGGAAAGGGGAGATTTTCCTGCAGGTGATTAGAAGCTGGAAAAAAAGAATATGACAGGAACGTATATATGCAGAATGCATGAATTAGATTTTTGGTTTAATGTCAATGACTAGGAAAGAAGAGTGGAACTATGTTCCTATGCTTAACTCAAGCAATATTTTGCATTCTTCTTAAAAGTGACAAATTCTACCAGAAAAATATTTTTCTGAGATTCACAGAAACTGTAATCATTTGGGTGAAAGGAGATGGTTTCCTATGTGGTGAAATGCACGATGTCCATGACTTTTTGATGTTTTCTTATTATTTATATTGAATTGATGTTCAAAAAGAATATGCCTTAAAGAAATACAATTCTATCTCCTATAAGGTTCTCTTGTCCAGCTGCAGTGTTTATTCTTTGTATTTTTTATTTATTTTTACTTTTGTTTGATAGCATCAGCCTCTTTGTACAAGATCTGACTACTCCCAGGAGTTTTGCCTCTGATTTTAGGGAGCCAGAATTTAATCCATATTTCCCATCCTCGGTTTTTGGGGCTCTCTGCCTTGATCGTCCCTTTCCTGGGTCACAGGCCTGCGCTGATCTATAAAACGTAGGCCCTTTTTCTCCTGGTACATTTTGTAGATGATTGTTTGTATCTTGCTGCTGAGGTTTTTAACTGACAGTTTCATTTGTAACCTTCCATTATTGCTGTTCAGTATTTCATCTGTGGGAGACGGACTTGAACGGAAACTTGCTAAAAGTGTCAGCTTCTCCTTAATTAAAATAGGTGTTCAAAGCCATCAGGTAACATAAAATATCAGCTAAAGATATTTTACTATATTGAAATATTAAGATTGTTCATTCAGCATCGAAGGAAAGAATGACAAGATTTCTTATGCTCATGGGACAGCTTCCAGATGGGATACATCACCTCTAAGAAAAGAAACAGCTATGCTAAAGAAATACTCATTAGTTGCATATCAGTCTGGAATTTAACTAGCTTGGGGCACTACCGTGTGCACTGCGGAAAGGCAGCTCTCCTGTACTGTGTTTAGTACCATTCTCAAGTTTTTATAAATGTTAATCTTGTGCTTCATGACAGGTGAAACTTGTAACCTAGAGAGAAACAAGCTCTGAATCTCACTTTTAAATAGAAGCTTTTAGGATGAGATACTGCACTAACTAGGAATTTGCCCTCAGCAACTTTTTTATTCTCTTCTTTCTACCAAAAAATATGAAAATAGAAATTTATGTCTGACGAATGAGTAAATCGTTGTGTGACTCTGAAGCAGAGGCCCTTTATGCAGAGGTCCAGATGTCTAAAAGAGAGATGTGATGGGAGCAGCAGGTGTGGGGTAGTTGGGTTGCCGGTGTGAGGGCGCTCCATGCAAGCCTGCAAGAGGCCGTGCTCTTCCATCATCCTTTTGAGTTGGAGATTACCTTGGGAATGAGCCAGTTACATAAGGAAACTTGATCACATTTTTTCACATTCTTTTTCGTATTATTTGCATTTCTTTTCAAATTATCCCAAAAGAAGCTGAATTAACCCAAGAGTGAGTGTTTTTATTCTCTGTGTTTTGCTTCTGTCTTCATGGCAAGTTTCACCACTAGTTTGTGATAGGTGCTTCTTTTGGCGCTTTTGGAGACACCATCTCTTCTCAGGTTCTCTTGGATTCTCTCTTGGATTCTCGAGTGTGCCTCAGCTCTCGGAAAGAGGACATTGATTTCAATTGCTGATAACTGAAGATTATGTGTTTTCTTTGCATATCTATAAAAAAGAGGAAAGAAATTTATTCAAAGCCCCAATATCTCTGTCCTGTACAGATGTCCTTGTTCTTTCTCTGGCTTAAAAAAAAAAAAAAAAAGACAGCTTTGGAAGACTGCCACTTTAATTAAGCTTAGTCTACCCAAAAATGAACCGCAATCTGCCATTGAGACGGACACTTGCCAGTGTTATTAAAGAAAGGTATGATAGTCGACTCATAAAAATTGTGCAATGACCAAAACACATAGAAGTGTAAAATACTTTGAATAAATAAAGAATATTAGTTTGAATATAGAAAAGAAAAGCAGCACAGGCAGAGATTTCTGTTCTTAAATTTTTATGTGACTAGAAAAGCTACTAGTCATAATCAGTATGGATAATCCCATGGAAAGATATAGCAGGCATCACTGCAAAAATCAGATCTTTTTTACAAAACTGAACAAAAAAATGGCAAAATAGTTTCATAAAAGTTTTGAATATAATATTATGGAGAACACTCAAAGGTGATTTTAAAACTTATTTAGATATGTCTTAGCGTTTCGAACTTGAGACAGTTTTAAATAGAAGGAGTTTGGGACTTTCAGTTGTGGACCTTTACACATAATCTCTAAATCCTAAGAATATCATTGCACTTTATTAGGGGGCTAAAACCCAAAGAGATTTTAACATCTTGGTATTATTTAAATTCCTCCTGCTTGTGCCACTGACACTCTGAAGACTCTTGATTAGATACTTTCACTTTGAGGTGTGAGCCCAGTTAGGATATTTGGTACAGAGACTAAGTTTCAGGTTTTCCTGCTCTGTCTATATATTTATTCAAAGCTGTCCAGTATTAATTATCAATAATTCTTTAGATTGAGCAGATATTTTAAGGTCCTAGTTTATCAAGATCTGAGTTCCAGTCCCTGCAACTATGAATACTAAGTTATTTGGAAGTGTTCTAGTATCTTATAAAATTCTAGGCAAAGAGAGAAAGAAAATTGTTTTAGGCTTAGACATTTCCTTTAGAAATGAGGTTTTCAGTCATTATTCTAATCATTAATTATATTACATGAAGTTGAACAGTTTCAATAGCACAGAATAATAACAACCTACCAGAAAGTCCTTTGTATTCAGCTGCTTAGGATGCTCATTTGAAAGCAGTGGTCCTGAATTCAAGTATCTACTTCAAGGGATTTTAATCTAAGCATCCTGGGGTAATGCCGTACCTGTTAGATCAGAGCATGGAAGGAAAAAGAGTAGATTTTTTTTTCCTTTTGTTCCCCTCCCTCCTATATATCTGTGAGAAGAAGAAATCCTAGCTGCAACCCGTCTATCATTGAAAGGTTTCTGACTGTGACTGCTGAATAGAGATGGTCTGGTTGTGGTCATCTGCAGTTAAAGGGATTATTCTTTGACCTGGGCAGGGCTCTTTTGTATTTGCTATTGTGTGTTTTAAGTGACTTCTTTGTCAGGTTCTTCCCTTTCCTCCTTCTCATTTATGATAATTGTGAAAATATAACGTGGTCCTCTAGTCGTCTTTTGACATTCAGTTGTTTACTTATCTAGAGTGGTCAGTGTTGTGATTGCAAAAATCTCTTTGTGAAAAAAATCTGTTTGTGAAAAAAATCTCTTTGTGAATCCGTCCTTCCTTACCTGCTTTTTTTTGGATGTTGTAACATTGCAGTTATTAGCTAGAGCTTCTTGCTGTAGATCTCCTGCCCTCTCAAAGATTAGGTCAAATATACCAAAGCTGGCCCCACAGAGGCCTGGCAGAAGGTATTTACATGAAGAATTGAGACAACCAGACCTTATTTTTCATGCTACTCAATTCTGCAGAGAAATCTAAAGAAGCGTTGCCCATATCATCCTTTTTTTTTTTTTCAATACCATTGATCAACAAATATCAGCAAAAAAGTTCTTTTACTTTAATATATGCATGTGGAATGCCTGACTAGAAAGAGGACTGGAATCAGTTTCTCAAAAACTTTGCTGCATAATGAGAGATGTGAGATGGGGTAACTTCTGTGCCAAAGAATCATCTGCAACAGATTTTTTGTAATCTTTGGGTTTGCAATTTCAACATAAAGTAGTAGTTTCTTGTGAATAAGCACAATGCCTATGTTTTTGTGATACTTTGACTGCTTCTTTAATAGCTTAATGAACTGCTTTCTCATAAGCAGATATTAAGTGTCCCTGCTTAGCATTATAAATAGCATTGGGTCAGCATGTAGACAGTGGAATGGCATATTAAAGGCTAAGGATTAAGCATTCATTAAAGGATGAATCATATTCATTGTGGTCTAAGTAGGACAGCCCTGTCCTGGCTGTTCTATATAAGCTCAGACAAGCTCTTTGATGAATAAGACAGAAAATGTCTTAAAAGGGCACTATTTTACCGGGTTATTTCTGTAGAAGTTAATTTCCTTTATTGTTCTGTTTTATGTGTTCCTCCTGGTCAGATCTTGTCTTGAAATGTTCCTATTCCTACAGTAATGTTTCTTTCTCTGTGTGATGCTTCCACTGACTTCCCTTTTTCTTCTTCAGCTATGTACGATGCTCTTCCTTAATACTGCTTTTCTCAGTCACTGTCTATTCCTCAGCTTCACTTTCCTCAGCTCACATTTGATACGCCAAATGTCAAAATTCATGAGATATGATTGCAGTATAAAAGCATGCAAGTTATCTTGATCTTTATGCTCATTTCTTCATTTTCCGACATACAGTCTTAGTAGATACGCTCCAGTTAAAAGTTTTAAAAATACATTTGCATTTATCAGACATATACTATTGGGAAATACAGAACACCCGAAAGAGTCTTCTTTCCAAAGAGTAGAATGGTTTCAGACCATAATTCTTGAAATTTACAAAATACCAAACAGTTTTTGTATTTGCCTTTTTTTTTTCTTGCAAAACCCATAGTAAGTATTGGTATCTGATGAATATTTCAATTTGAAACATGTAAATGCAGGCACTTTAGTGCTGATTTGTCCTCCCACTTTTTCTGCTGTCACTATAATAAAGAAAGGATTTTTATTTATTAATTTAATAGATGACTTAAGGCCTTGGCATGGCTGAAACATTCGATCTATCATAAACTGTTGTTTCTCAGTAATAAATTCTGTGATAGAGAGCTCGTAATAGAAACTATAATAGATCTTTATACATTGAAGGACTGCCTAGTATTTCAAATGTTGCCCTGTAAATAAAACACTCTCTTTTATTATTGACCACAGAGGATGACACACTATTGCTATTGAGACATAGACAGGAGGTTCCAAAATGAGCAGTCAGGAGAAAGTGCATAAATCTTTGTCTAGTTTCTGCATTTAATAGAAATGGGTCAGGAAACAAACCATTAGTAAAGTAGATGCCTTAGGCAGCCAGGGCTGTATATGCTGTCTTTTAGAATAACTCTCTTCTACTGTGGATAAAATGTCTCAAGGACCATGAATAGACAACACACGCTACTCCATCAAAAGTATCATTTGCGTTTAAGAAGTCTATCAAATCCTTTAGCTTTCCTCTCATAAAACAGACAATATACAGTTATGAATACGGCATTTGGAAGCAAAGTTCTTCGAAAAGTAAAAAGCTTGATTGTATACGATTATTAGGAGGCCATGGCAGAAAGACAACCTCAGATTTTAATATATTCAGAGTATGAAATGGATTTGATTGCTGAAGAGATTTACATGAAAAAAAATGAATGTTTTAAAGTGAGAAAAAAAAGATGAATATTTGGCTTACAATCAGATTTGTTTGGTTGTAGAGTGGCTAAAAATGAAAACTGACTGTAGTTTCATGGAAAAAAAATCCCATAGAAACTGAGATGTGCATATCTTACAGCAGGAGACATGGAGATGCTACTTTTTTTTTTGATTTGGCACTTCAGAAGGTATTGAAACATAAATGTGTGTGTTGACTGTGGGCAGTGTGAAATAATTCACAATTTCCAGGCAGCTCTCAACTGTGGTCATACTTCCTATATTGATTTAAGCATGATTGTGTTTTCCTGAAGCATTAATAAATTAAAGATGAGCATCACACATTAATCTCCTTTCCCATTGGTGGGTGCTGCAGATGTGAGCAGCTTGGGGAAGGGGATC
>JAUBOD010001108.1:1360999-1383502 GCA_032353885.1 Nothura maculosa | reverse complement strand
TAAAGATGAGCATCACACATTAATCTCCTTTCCCATTGGTGGGTGCTGCAGATGTGAGCAGCTTGGGGAAGGGGATCGCTGCAGAACTCTGCTACTGCCAGCAGTGGCTAGAGGGGAAAAGAAGCCCCTGGCAGTGGTCAAAGGGGGAAATTCAGACCCTCAGTGTTGTTTTTACCAAGTTCAACAATTTTGAGATACATGATTTTGCCCTGGGCCTGACTCTGGGGCAATAGAGTGTTACCAGTTGTGCTACCAGAAGAGAAAGGCACAGAAAACAAAAAAAAAAAACTGCAAGCAGCTGTCGCTTCATCATTAGCATTTAACATTATTCCTTTCCCGAGTCCCTGCCATATCTGCTATGCTTTGGAGCCCGACTAGACGCATGTGTTCACAGCACCATCACAACAGCATCTGACTGCCCCGGTGCCTTCCCTGCAGCCAAGAGAGCGAACAAGTGTTTGCTCCATTTTGCTGCCGCGGTGCCTGGCAGGAGCCGCTGCCAGAGTGACAAGGTCTGCAGTTTGTAATAGAAATGGATGAGGAGATGAAATCACTTGAGCAGTCATCTGTCACGCATGCAGTAGGCCATCAGGTACCCTGTGTTTTGCCTGCCTATGAAAATGATAGGCAACTATTTTTGCTGTTTTTTGTTTTCGGTACCGTGACTAATATTTCAAAGCGCGGTGTGCTTGGGCCGAGGGAGCAGCTCCGTCTCAGGACAGCACTAGAGGTGGCGGCTGCCGCAGGCCGCGTTGCTGCTGTGTGATTTGCAGCTCTGCGGTGACAGGGACTCGTTCACTCTCTCCTGCCATCGCGACAAGTGCTCTGGCAATGTCCTAGTTTTTTTTTTCTGTGGGCAGTTAGTGCTTCTATTTGATTTGCTTGTCATTCGCTTCTTACTCAGATTCATCTGCTCCCTTTTCTTTCAGTTTTATTGGGAGAGTGGCTGCCACTGACGATGGCTAAGGGGCCTGATAGATTCTCTTTTGAGATCTTGTTATCTGTTGCATGTAAATTTGCTAACATTTAGCAGTTCAGACAGAAGCATTTCAGAGAGGTCACTGCCTTTGAGTGCTTGTGATTGAAAGCTACAGCTAGCACAGTCGCAGCCCCAGTGCCAGGCCCTTTTAAAATGCTGTTAAAATTCACCTGGGAAGATGCAGCCTCTCTCTACTTGGAAGCAAACGTGCAAAGGCTGGGCTATTTGGGTGTCAGAGAGTGCTTTCTTCATTGCCACCATTAGCTTTCTCAAAACTTGGTGTTTTCTATACATTTCTGGGAGGGGATTTTGAAGACTTTAGCTGTTAATTCACTGAAGATTTCCCCTCGATGGTAATTGCTGTAGAGACTGCATTTCACCTGTTCCGTTCCCTGGTGAGAGCTGGACATAACTCAGTCATGGAGAGGGTGAAGCTTGTGCAAGTAAATATAATTGTAGATTTTTCTAATTTTTAACGGACCATTTAATTTTTCAACCTTCTTCACTTTTTTGTGTATGTTTTGAGATATACAAGGGTTTAGCCAAAGTCCTGAACAAAAGTACTCCTGAATTTTTATTCAGCACTTTTCATTGCAAAATCTACAGAAAATCGTCCTTTGCTGCATAAATACTCAGTTTAGTGGCAAGCAGAGTCTGTGTTCGGATTCTGCTGACAGCAGCGGGTCCCAGCCCAGGGACTGGGGCTGCAAAGCAGTAGAGAATAAAGCAGTCCTTTGGGAAGGACTTTAACTGGACACTCTTTCTCAAGTTGGCAAGATTGGTTCAAAGTATTTGCTACAAATGTCCCTTTCAGTAAAAATTTCATAGAGAATTTGTTTTGCTGACAGTTACTGACTCTTATTTTCTTTGGAGGAAGGTATATGCGCTCAGAAAGACACTACTTTCTTTTACTTGGATTGTTCCATTTCTTATATGTGGTTTTATGCAATTAAAAAAATCACAGTGGCTGGTCTGGGTTTTTCTTATTCAGTTAGCATTTGTATTTGTATATCTACCAATACTTGGAAGAAAATAGAGACTCTTTTTGCTTTCCTATAATTTCTCAAACAGACCAATTATTAGATTTTGTTACCAAAGTCTTTGGTTTGTTGCCTGAACTGCCAAAGCAGCCTGAGGGAGGCCTGTATTCTTTATATTATTTAGAGATAAAACTGTCAGTGATTTGGTAGTGAATGGATGGAGCACACCTTTGCGTTTATTTAGTATTTCACTACATGGACTTTACTGAAGATTTTCATCCACCCCTTATCTGATTTTCTGAGGCAATTTGTGTTAGTTGTATTAAGATACTGTAAAATATTTAGCTGTTCATTGGAGCCTAATCTAAACCTACTTAATGTCAGTGCAGGGATTCCTATTGACTTCAGTAGGCCATTAGGAATAGGTAGCGTTTTTATGTTGCAGCAATATGCTGCAGCCTGAAGACATTTCTCACTCTAGTGAGTCTGGATCAAAATATTAAATCAGAATTGTGCTCTGGGTGGGACTGCTCTAATAAGGCAGTCATTAACCACCTTGTTCCCTTAAAAGATATCACTCTAACTTGTCTACCTTTTTCTTAAGTCTAATTATAGCTAAAATAATTTACTGTGTAAAGTCTTGTACAAAACTATGTCTTTGAAATATGCCTTCTGAATACTGAGAAGTATTTTACTGCTAAAGCTGCCAGATAGAGTCTGTGTTTTATGATTTTCTTGCATATATCATAAGTGATCTACCATTGCTCGTGTTTATGCGCAAGTATGGCCACTAACCTTGCCCTACTTTCATAGATTTGTTCATCCCATGAGACAGTTTGAATGCTGTAAACTGAAAAATGATACACAATTAAAACTTGTTAAAGATAATTAAACTGAAGTGGAGGGAGAAAAAAAAACTGCCTCACTGCTTTGTTCATAATAATAGTCTCTGAACTATAATTAAATTCTTCCTTCCAATAATTGTATACATACAAAGGAATTTTCCAGATAGCAAAACAATACAGTGATTAAAAATGATTAAGAAGCTGATTCCAAAAGCAAAGATGAGCCAGAGAGGGTTGGAAAGATTTTAGGTTCCTCTAAATATACTGTACCAGCTGGGTACCAGATGGTGTTTGGCTACTTGCACCCACTAACTGAAAATATCAGAGGAGCAACTACACGATTGCCAGAATCAGTTCCCCTCCCTTAAATAAAAGTGGCACTCCTGGGAATGACTTGGCAACAGAGAAAAATTTCCTGACAATGAGATCTATTAGACTGTGGAATAGTCTCCCAGAGGTAGAAGTAGCAGCCAAATTGCTTGGCATGTTGCGGAGACTGGACGAAACCCTAGAAAACCTACCATGCTGCTCCGGTGGGGTGGTGACTTGTTCCGTTATGAATATGGGATTATGGGAATTAGATAAGAATGTCATGGCTTTCTTAAGAGTATCTCTAGAAGGCTTAACAGTAGCAGTCATGCGTTGTACTTGTGCGTGGGGGACATCAGGGGAAGAGAATTGTCCGCTGAAGATGATTTTTGTCTGACTTGTCTCTAATCAAAAAATCTATCAGTCATTTCATGGCTATAGACTGCTTCCTGATCTTGGTAGTTGTGTGCTTTTGTAAAAGATACTTTGCACTGGGATGATGTGTCTGTTTTCCTTCCAAAATGTCAACACATCTTGCTGAAACAATAAGCATCACCAATATGTTATACACGACATGCAGACATCATTGGCTTCTGTGGGTAATGAAAAAACACTTGTGATTTGTTCCTCTTATCTGTGATTTAAAGATAATTAGAAAGAAAGGAAAGATAATTAAAAAGAAATTAACTTCAAGCTCCCATTTCTATTGGCTGTTGAGAGTCAAGCCAGAAATAGGAAACGCAACACTGTGTAACAGTTTGCGAGCAAAAATTTGTCACCAAATACCTGCCATGTGATTACACTAATGGTGTCCAAAAGGAAAGGTGAAAGGAATTAGTAGAAGCTTTAGATTATGGAATTTAAAAAAAAATAAATGAGTGAGCTGATGAACTACTGGAGTTCCAGCCGGTTCTGACGTTGTGGGAACTTACTGTTTCCGACCAGCTGAATCATTTCTGAGGAAGGAGCAGCAGGAAAGAAAACCAGTAAAGTATTTTTCTTTCCTGTTTTGCTGCTGTTAATTTATTCGTTTGAAGGAATAAAAAACCTTGGGGACCTGGAGCATCCAGTGTCATTTGAAAGTAGCATTTTCAATTTGAGCCCCAGCTGCGGACTCTTTTGTCTTTGAACTAAATGCAGCTGGGGCTGAAGGCCCCCTTGGCAGAGAAGATGCCGTTGTTTTCAGAGGCTAGGCTTTAATTCCACTTACTTCCTCCCTGCTACTCCAGACTAATTTTTGCCTGTAACTAGAATTTAAGTGTGGTGCTTAGAAATGTACCTCTGCCTGTGCTGAGAGGCATCCATGCAGGCTGCATGGAGAGGATCTGACCTTCTCTGCAATCTCCTATCTTTTGAAAACTTTGAAGTATCCCCACAGGAGCTCCTCTCAGTGTCAGGAAACCTGGGGTTTTAAAAACTAGGCTCTGTCAGCTCACAGTCCAAGGCTAGTTTGCAGTGATGGACAGAAGTAAGTGGAACTGGAGTGGGGCTCTTTGCAAGCGCGTTGCTGTTCCGTCTCGCTCAGAAGCCGCCTCCTCTGCCTCGTTTGGCTCAAAGGCAGCAGGACGAAGGTACGAGGCAGCCAAATCTGTGTTTTGAAATTCACCTCACTCAGAAATCTAGTTTTACGGAAAGCTTGTTTAAGTTCCAGTAGCACACTGCTTTTCTGCTGTTTTTGTTGGGGGTTTGCCAGCCAGCACACGTTAGGAGAGCTCTGCTCGGCACCGTTTGCCCTGTCACAAGGGTCTTGCAGCCTCAGTTGTACTTGAGCCAGACTTAGGCTCTGAGCATGAGAGAGTGGATAGTGACTGTCAGAAAAACTGTGTATTTTTCTCATCAATTTTTCCCAAAGCCAGATCATGAAAGAGTATCAGAAACTGGTTATAAATCACCAAATTTATCTTGGACTAGGGTAGTCAAAAATTAACTCCTGTCCACAGCAGTAGCAAACATTGACTTTGTTCTGCTACCAGCTTCTCACTGCTATGGAAATGTTGAATCACTGGAAATGTTAAATGAAGAAAGCTTGGTAGGAGATTGTGAAGCCTCAGCAATATAAAGAATGAACATGCAGCCAGAATTGACTGCGTGTCCCTCTGGACTCCCTGGTCCCTCTTTAATCTTAGGGAGACAGAAGCTAAAGGGAAACTCTGATCAGCTGAGGTTCCTTTTCCTGTTAGAGGAGAACACTGGGGTGATACAGAGCTGCCTCTTCTGCATCCTCTCTTTGCAGGACAGATGGGGGAAAAGCAGGATGGAAAAAGTGCTGCTGCTGTTCTAAAATTCCCAACCTTGAAAATGCCCTAAGGATCCCTGAAAAACAATGTAATTTATAGCATCCTTTAGATGCTCTAAATCAAGACATCCCAAATCATTTTCTAGGTTATTGTATATTTCCTGCCATCCCAAAATGCCCATAAACACTGAGGTATGTAAAAACAGACCTTGTAGTGTGAACCTGGAGATTCATACCTCCAAATTGCCTCCGTGCAAAATCTCTATGTACACTTTGACACGGATATATGAAATGTGTGGGCCTTTGCTACCTGTTCTTCAAAGTGGAACTGTCCTCTCCGTTCTTACTCAGGTCAGGGGGAGCAAAGCTTCTTTGCTGTAACTCTTACAGTCTTCTGTAAACACAGAACTTGGCATTTAACTTTGGTGAAAGTTACAGCAGGGAAGAGCCCGTCCTTCACTACTTTCCACCTTGCAGACTTCTAAGAGATTTGTTATATCAAAAAAGCACTGAGTCCTTGTGTCCCAGTTTGCTGCCTGAAGAACTGTAGTTACACAGAACTTTCTAAGTTTATTTTTTTATCTTTCCTGCTTATCCATAAGACAGCAACAACACAGAAATTAAGGTGATTATTGTTTGCTTTTTCACAGGTAGCTTTGATCAGTGCCTTTTGGAAGTCAAGAAGCAGTATAATATTTGCTGTGTATTCATAAAACTGAGATAATCTTCCTATATGTTCAAAATGGGCTTCAATTTTCTCTGTAACCCAAGCCTTTAGGAGAACAGGTTGTCTATAACCTGCTGAATGCTCAGTGATTTGGCAGCAATATTTTTCATTAAACTTTTCTTTTTCTCTGCTGTAGCAAGACCATGTGATGTGTGTGCATGGGCAGAAGCATCTCGGGAGCTGCTGCAGCAGAGCTGACCCACCTCGCTGAGCAGCTTTCTTTTCCATGTTGGTGCCTACTGCACATCCTTTCGGAACGCAGTCCCCAACCGTAATGATGTCCCAAATCACAGGATTAATGTGTCTATGAACAGACCTCTTATGCCTCCAGAATGAAGTACTCCTTGCTAATTTCTCTTCAAGACACCAGCTTAATTGCATTTTAAACAAATGGGCTGCTTTGCTGGCCAACTTTTAAATGAGATAACAGCAATGTTCACTCTCCAGCAGTGATGAGTGCCTTGCAGTAGATTCAAAACTCTGTTCAATAACAGGTTTAATCTCACACCAGCAGATTTACTGCAGAATAAACTGCCACTGAGCTCATAATTAGTAAAACAAAAAAAACCCCAACCTACTAAATATTATTTTCCAAAGCAGCAGGCTATGTTTTAGTGGAAATTTTTAGTCCTGTTCTTTGTGTGTTTTATTGATTTTATGTATGATATTGGGAATTCATGCTATGATTTAAGATAATGGTCTTTATCGATCACTTAAGCAGTTGTTTAGCTACATAGTAACAAAATGATGCTCCCATTCACGGAATATGTGATACTGACAGCGGGGAGACCACAGTGCTTCCCTTCTTAATGTTTATTTCTTTTTACCAAAAGCATATTCGCTGCTGGAAAACAGCAACAGCAAACATTTGTGCTTCAGAAACAATCTTCCCATAATTTTCTTTGTTGAAGCTATTAGTGGCCAATTGTGATTCAGTGATACCCAGTTCAACAAACAGATGTTCCAAAGTATATTCTCTGTAGCATGAAAACAAATATTAATGAGCTAATTGGAGCTAGTGAAGAAGGGAAAATGGTGAGTGTGTAGTTTCTAATGTTTGAAGTCATGCCCTTCAGTGTTTTCTTGTGTTTAGTGACAACTTCAAATTTCAGTATCTAGCTGTGTCTAAACACCAGAGGGCAAATTTTCAAAGGGGCTTCCTCCCAGGTTCAGGTCTGTATGCATGTACTGAATTATTTGTAATCAGGATGGAGAAAGTTGGAGGCTATATTTGAAAAATTTGATCTCAGATGATCTAAAAAGACTCAAAGAAAATTGGAAAGCATTTGTGAGGAGAGGGAATCAAATCTTATTTTCAATGCATTCTATGAAGTATGCAGAAGAGAATTTTTTATGAATCTCAGGGCAAAGTATCAATCCTAAACCTAAACTAGAGAGTAACAGTGTGTATTTCATACATACATTACATGTGTACCATTGCATTTGATGCAAGTAATTGAAGCTCAGGCTACAAAGCCTTCTCTTTGACTGATCATTTTCCCCTGGTTACACACCAGAGTATCAAAAAACAAATTTTGCTGGAGCATTTTTATACCTTCTTACCATAGGATTGTGTCACCACAGTCATTGTAATAGTCTGAGTTACACACACAGCAGCTGTGTTTTGTCGTTGGACACGTGCGGCAGTTCTCGAGCCCAGAATGGTTTCTTTTGGTTCCAGTGTGCATAGGGGAAGTTGGACTAGGTGGGCCCTTCCACCCTTAATCATTCTGTGGCTCTGTGATTTCTCAGTGGTCTTCTCAATGGAGTTTATTTTTTCTGACCAAATTGATATTGTGTAGGTAGAGTCCCAAATATAAAACCATAAATAGATATAGATAATATCTGTTTCTGCATTGTCGGTGTTGGTGCCATGCCTAGGCATTCTGTGCCCTTTGCAAAGAGCTTTATACTCTAGAAAAACAAAATACAAACTTAGTGCAATGAAAGCAATTTATCAGTGCAGTTTAGTGTATTTATAGGTGATTCCACGTTTTTATATTAAAAAGTCAAGATTATGGATGCCATAGGAAAGGGACTTAAAATATGTCGTATTTAAGGGAAGCAAGATAGCATAGTGATAAGAAACTTGGAGAAACATATGGATACTTTGCCCTAGAACATGCTGACTCACGAAGGAGATTTAAGTATGTTTAGGAATGGTAGGGAAGATGAATGACTCATACTAGACAGAAATGTTGAACTGAATCTAGAGGAGTGTGAAGGATTGATAAAAGCTAAATGGAACTGTAATATAAAACAACACATACTACCATAATATACCCAGTAACACAAAGTGTGAACCACAATTTGGAATACAAACTATGACACCGCTACAGTCTTTTGTAAGAAATTGCTGCATAGGATATGGATGAAATTTAAAAGGACTACATGTCTTTCCTGCACATCTTTTAGTTAGCTTTCTTCTTGTATCAAGCTTGTAGCTGTAACATGTTTGGAATTCTGAAAGATACGATCGATTAAGTTCTTCTCATTTGCCTCTGAACTCCTTTGATTTAATCTCTGTGCTATTTATTAACTTGGCCACTTTTCCAGTTTGGCTGCACAGATCAGAAACCTTTACTTTCCTGCTCTAACTGTGGGGGTATCACCAATATTTATTCTATTCGCTCTAAGAAAACCTCAAAGAAAACCTGCATCATCACTGGCATATTTTCTTGGTATAGGTTACTGAGGGTGCCTTTTCATTAGCCATGCTGTTGTAAGCATGTGAAAAAGCCCATTTAGCAGAGGCTGACTGTTGGGAGCAAATTAATTGGTGGAAGAGATTAATATTTACTGTGTTTTCCTGGCACAGCACAAATGTTAAATATGTTGTATAAAATCCATTATGTATCAACAAATACTTGAAGCTACAACCAATTTACCCGTTTTTATTACAGTGTTTTATATGCATTACAAAAAAATAGAAAGACTTTTTAAAAGTATTTAAAAAATAAGTACTTTTAATTCAGCCTTAAAGAAAAAAAAAACATAAGAGTATGGAAATACTGCTTTCTATGGTAGAATAAATACTTTTGTACAGCACAGGTTAATTTTGTTGCTATATATTGCTATATCTCTATTATTCAAAACTTAGAATCTCTCTCAAAACAGAGAGATGTTATATCTCTTATTTTCAAGATAGTGAAAAAGCAACTGCACGGCTTCATGCTGTCGTCTGAAATCTTTTGATAATCTTTTGATGACAATATTTGTGAAAGATTTGCAATGAGTATTCTTCCTGTTCTGTACATGATTCTGCAGTGAAGCCTCCACAGAGCTGCATTTTGCTTTGACCAAGAAATATTTCCTACATATGAAAATTTCAGTAGCTGAATAGGAAATAGAGTGAAAAAAAGGCATAGCAGATGGAATATTGGGAGATAGACATCAGCAGCAGGAGATATATTAATGGCTGGTGGATAATTAGCCACAGCTTCATGTCTCAGTGTCACTTTTGCCACGGGATTGATGCAATGAGCCTGCTAATACTTGTTCACAGTTGGATTTTAGTAGGTATTTTGCTCCAGCTGCAGCTGCAACTGCTGCAGTGTGTGTATGTGCAATGCCATATATGCAGGGTCTGCTTGGATTTGGCTGAAATGTTTTGGCTCTGCGTGAATCCTGTGTTTCTCTTATTGGTGGTTGTTTGCCATCCTGGAGTTGGTTTATTTCCACCTTTTCTACTCATTCTCAGATTTGCTTGGAACAGGCTTGGCTGCTGTTATGGGAAGTTTCTAATTGTAGGGGAAGAGAGCCAGTTTCCCTGTAAAGGGACTGAAGAGCTGGTGAATATGAATAATAAGTCTACTGAGTCTTTGCTATTATGCTGCTCTTTCTCCAGTATTTCATATATCAGAAAGACATTTAGAAGAAGATAACGTGTGAGTTGTAAGACAAAAAAAAATAGATGTTGAAAAATGTAAGAGAAAACGTTTGTAGATTCACTAGGAATACAAAAATATTCCAGTGGGATGAGTGAATTACTTCAGCTCTATATAGTAACATACGAAATTTTCCCACGATAAGGTCAGTGGTTCAAATTCTGCTAACGTTGATAGGAACTGGAAGCTATTACCAATGTTAGGTGGTCTTTGTAAAATTTGGTTTTGGCTCCAAGCTATACTGGAGAGCTGACTACAGTTGGCACTCCCAACAGACACTAAATATTCCTCAGGAATGGAAACACTTGCCTGGTCTTGTTAAAGAATTCAGCTGCACTCTAGGGTGCGTTGAAGCAGCCCATACTTCAACTTCTTAAACAGCAAAATCTGTGTAGGGATGATATGCGTTACCATTCAGGGACGTTCACTTGTTTGGAAAGAAAGAATAGATTAAAAAGCAAAACTCATATACACTCTCCCAAAATAAAGCAGAAAAGAGCAGAACCACATAAACCTAAAAAAAAAATCCATCAAATGACGTAATAGATTTGATATTTAGGATACAGTTAGGAATAGCAATGGAACCAAGAGAAAGTTGAGTGGAACTCAGGTGAATAAAGATTTAGTCTGCAAAGCAGCATGCATCTGTAAAGTTCTTCATCTTTAATTTATTTTGTGAATATAAAGCCAATAATATATCAGTAATTCTTTTTTGTCTGGTTAAAAAAAGAATCAAAAAGTTTATAAAGAGCTAGAGAAGCAGATATTGCAAATTTAGTTAAAAAACAGGGTATGTTTATACTGTTATACTCAATATCTGTTATACTCAGTATCTGCTTGTCTATCAGCTAATACTTTTGGTTTTCAGCTGCTTATAGTGAATGTTGGTTATTGTCAGCTAAGTAGATTTAAATTAATCTGTCCACCTTTAAAAAGCATTAGTTTTTATACCTATATTATATGATAGGTTGGAGTAAAATATTGCAAGAGATACCATTTTGTTTTAGGGTTTACATGTAAATATTTTTTATTTTCCCAAACATTTTTTAGTTGAACATAAAAGAAATCCATTAGGATTAAATTTTAAGAGAAAGTCAAAATTCTAGATTTATTCCCCATGCCTCCAACCCCTCAATCCTAAGCGTGCTAAGCTATTCAAACACTATTTAAAGCTACTTTGAAGTGTTGGGGGAGTTGTCTTGGCTTTCTTTAATACATTTATTCATTACCAAGTTTTTTTTCTTAATGAAAATTTCCTGAATCAAAATGGACTGTGATAGCATTTTAATATATTATCTTTGTAGATGGTAGGAAAGTCTTTTCACATATGTAAGAGCACCTCTTCAGCCAATATTTCATAAAGATTCTTAGTTTGCAGTTGTTGAACATGCAAGGCTCTGTGGATGAAGAGCTCCCTAAGTGTGTGCTGATGGGGGGACCGGAGCTGTTTGTGTCAATGGTTTGCAAATAATGGGTCTCTGGGAGAATTTAAAATTGCAGTTTTCTCTCCAGACTGTGGTGCTTTTTAGGATGAGCTGAGTTGCTATGAGGCTTGGCACTCTTCAGTGCACCTTAGGCAGCGGGTCTTATACTTCCATTGAGATTGTAACAGCTGGCCATTACAATCAATCAAGTGACATTTCAGGATTATTTTTCTTTGATATTAAGGGGGGAAAGAGGGAAATGAAAGATACTACAAATATAACCTCCCAGGAAGAGCAAAGAATTTATAATATTTACATTTGACTACGAAAAGCACGTAGATCACAAGCAGATCATGCACTTTATACTTGGAAAACTGGTATGATTTTAGTTTTCTATTAAATATAATCACTCTCAGTATATTGATGTTATTAATTCTATGTAGTTGTTGACTGTATGTTGCACCAGAGCACTCAACTATAGAGTGTGTGTAAATATGCAGAGCTTGTTGGAACTTCATAGCTAAACCAGCAAATACAGTTTTCATGGTTGTGTAATTTTTCCTTGCTCCAAAGCAAACATAAAGAACAAAATTAAGGTCTTGAAGAAGTAAATGAAAAGATGGAATCTCTGAAGAGTAATTGGGATAGGCAGTGGCCTTCAGTGGTGCCCGAAAAGTCTGGAACAATAACAGGCTTTGAATTCCTGAAATGGAAATGAAAGCAAGGGAGAGATTATTTTCTTCCATGTTCAATTCAGTGAGGGAAACTTTCTTCATTAATGGTTTCTTCTTTTCCTAAAGTACAAAGTGAATTAAATTATTATTTTTCGATAGTATCACAAACTTAGTGCACTAATGCTATATGCAGACTGAAATAACTTGTCCTATGTGAATATAATCATATGTTCATCACATGAGCATATAATTATTCTGTAGGTAATTATAGAAAGTTGTTAGAGCAGCATTCTTGTTGCCTACTGGCAATCAGCTCATCAGCAACAAAGGAACAGAATCGCAGATCGTGAATGTAGAGACAGTGTTATCATTGTTCTCAGTACAATGCACATCCTTCCTGGGGCCACCTAGGTAACTAGTTACGAAGTTAGATATTTTGCTGCTAATATCCTCAGGGACACAATAGCTACAGCATCTGTATCTGAAAGACTGTAACAAGGAAGTTACTATAGAAGTTTAGTAAAATATAGATGTAATAGTAAAAGAGCAATGGTATGATGTAAAAACAGTGTTAATTTCAGTCAGCTGAGTGCATATTTTACGGAATACCAAATTTCTTGTTTTCATTTGTTCCTGAAGTAATGCAAGTGAAAGTAATTTAAATAAGAGTTAAAGGGACAATAGATTCGGAAAGTAAAGTTTACCACTTAGAAGTATCAGCAAGAATGACTGCAACTCTTTAGGGTCAATTCTCTTTTCAGTATCTAAGCATGTTGATGTATTGAGGTGGTAAAAAGAGAGACTTATCTTAAGAATAAGATCAGTGAAGGCTGTTGTCAAAGTGGAGTGGATCAAAGCTCTTAGGAGGGCTGCAGGAAGGAATTTTGCAGACTCCTGTTATCAGTGCTTCGGTAGGTATACATTCTTCCACCACTTCTGATTGCACTATTTTTGATAACAATATTTTCCAGTATTTAATGGTGTAAGAGTAATTTTCCCTCTTAATATAGTTGTTTGTTAGAATGATCACCTCTTAATAGTAGATCCAAATATTATATTACACCAAAACTCTTTATCAGGTGTTTTTCCTGCTCGTAAGAGTCTTAGCTTCCGTTTTCTTCTATCCTGCTTCTTATGCAGACCCCAAAGCATCATCATCACCTCAGACTTCCTTGTAACTAAAATTTGGTATTAGTTTTATAGTTTCTTCTGGGATAACATTTCACAGATGATTGAACGGATAGGAAAACATATAAAACTCTTGTCCAAGCTCTTAGCATCTTATATCTCAATTGCCATAGCAGTCTTTTTTTTCTGTCCTTGACAAGTTCATCTTGCCCAAATGCATGCTGCAGCAAAGCCTGTTTCTCTATTGTATCACATGTGAGCACATTATAGTCTGTCCTCTCCTTATGTTGAGATGTTGGCTTCTGCTGTCCATTATACCCTCATTGCCCACTTGTGAGATTTTCAAACTAGCACTTTTGTACATTCTCCTCTGTTGACCCTTTACTTGAAGCTCTCCATAAACATTTAAAAGATGACCTCATTAAATGCAAGTCCTTAAAACTCTCCCTTGTTATAATGTGTAGAAAAAGCAAGAAGAAACATTAAGCTCAGCTTGGGCTGTGGTATGAATACTGCCTTTCCTGTTCTCCTGGTTTCTTTGTGTACCTGTCTGCATTTGCACATCCTTGGTCTCCCTATCTTATGTTCCCTTCTCCAGTCCCTTGGAAGTGATTCTCACTGTCTAGCAGAACAGGCTCCCACTCTGTGATTTGAGGTTAGTAGATTTGCAGTTAGTAGAAATCATTTTTAATAAGTAATTCTTCTAGGATTTGAGTTGTGAATGTATTGGTGATCATTTTTAGATCATTTCAGTCTTGCACAAAACAGACATTTGACTTTTTGAACTTGTCACCATCACCTTTTTAAGTTTTCTGCCTATGTCAGTCAAACAGCTTGTCCATATGAGTCGGACTTAATTGGTCAGAACAGAAAGACCTTAAGTCTAGGGGCTATGAGATTTACCTGCCATAAAGGTGTACCCACTTTGTGTCTCCTTATCTGAAATGTAGAACAGAACCAGACATTAACTGAAGTAAATAGTGTCTTTAGAATAAGGACCAGACCTAAATGTTTTCCTCTGGCACCTTTCTGTGTGTGTGAGACTCTGAAGACATTCCCCGTGCTGCTCTGTTCTCCGTCAGTGAAGGAGGACCTTGTCGTCACTCCACCTTGTGCCTGTATCCTTCAAGCATGCTCTCTGCCTTGCAAGCCAGAGCTAGGGAAGGGAAAACCTTTCCCTTTCTGGGGAACACATCTAAGGAACACACAGCCTCTCAGGTAGCTGGCATTTGTACATTGTCCATTGTACAAGGCCCAAAAGAGTTTTAGGTGTAAGGTTACTGCTGTGCAGGAATACTTGGTTTTCACTAGCATGAAAACAGATACATGAGTGTAAGGCATGAGTTGAATTTATATTCCATCAAACTTAAAGACTAATGTATAAACATCCCTATATTTCTTTTGCTCGCAAGGAGTTTGCAGCTCTTCAGTGTTAAGCCTCTGTAGCCTGATCTGCTGATTACTCTCCTTTTCATTTTGTCAATAATACGAGAGCTTTTTCTTAACTCTGCTGTAATTTGCAGGGAATCAAGGCATGCTTGAAATTACTTACCTGACTGCACTTTGTGTGAAGAACTCCATCCACTCAGCTGTTTTAGATTAACAGTGAATTACGGTTCACTTCAGTGCAATTAGACCTAATGAGGTGCACATGGAGACTATTGGGCCACTGTGTAACCACATTATATGGACTTGCTAGTTGCCTTTTTAATCAATTGGTTTGACCTTTGAATGCAAACTACCACAAGGCACAAAGATGTTTGTTGCCCAGATACCTTTTTACCTGAATGTAGGGAGAGATGATAAAAATTAGTCTTTGTTTGATGAGGAAAAGCTGTTTCTTTGGAAAACCTTCACAAAACAAACCCTATTTGCAAAAGGAAGGTTACAGTGATTAGTCAGATCACTAGTAGAGTTAAAATATTAGCATTTTACTTTCTCTTCTGGTATATCTTGACATTAAGTTTACATTTTTCATCCTGGGCTGTTTAGGAAATAAAGGTAAAATTTCTTAAGAAACAATTTCATTTTATCAGATCTCATTTTGGTAATGAAAGCAAGAACAGCTTTGTGTAACATTGTTGAAAGTAGGCAAACTTCGTACAAAGCAGTTAGCTTTCTGTAACGGGAGTCGATAATTTTTTTGTTTTTGTGCAATGGAGGGAATATTTTTGCTTTTAAAGGGAAAAAAAAGAAGAAGATGATTCTAATTTAAAGAATTGAACTTGACAACAAATGAACTGGGAGAAGGATGCAGAGAGATGTCAATAAAAATTGGCTGTTCATGGAGGGAGTTGAATATGGGGTGAAGCTGTGAGGGATGAGTGTTCTATCTCCTGGAGAAACCTTCTGAACACAGCAAAACCAAAAATCATTAGTACTGTTATTACAGGCTTTATATAGATATAAATCTGTTGCACCCTAGGCAATCATTGTTCTTTCTTTACTATGTTCCATACTGTCCTTGGTAACATTCACCCTCCCTACCCCCAAAAACAAACAAACAAACAACAACAACAAAAAACACTTTTCAGTTTACACAGAAGGGAAAAGGAACAAGGATTTTCAGAGCCCTATAGAGCAGATAGTGTTTATAAGTCAGATTTTTTTGTGGTTATGTCCATTGAGGATTATATCCTCTTCATCCAATTCTCCAGCTTCTCTTGCTCTTAACGTACTGTCTTCTTCCACATATTAATATATGTAGATCAGAATTATGTGAGAAAAGGTTTCTGTTTCACCTTCCAGAATAGTTTTTGTATTTGTCCCAGCAAAGAAATGAAAAAGGTATGAAGTATGAAATTTTTCAGAAATTCAAAATGTTTAAAGTTAAGTAGATATATATTTAATACATATATAACACCAAAATTACAGTGGTGTCTTGTCTTTATACCACATAAAACTGATAAGCTCCAAACATCTGGGACATGTCCGTACCCTTATTTTTACCTCATAGTTATGGCCTTCTGCCATTGAGAGCAAATATTGGCACATAATAACGGAGACAGTTCTCATGAGTCATTTCCATGAGACTGAAATGGCTCATTTTTATGAGTCTGCTTGGTTTGTTTGAAAATTATTGTCTTACAACTTTCAGAATAGCTTCTGCCGCACACCTTGGAGAGGACGTGAGTCAGATGTGCAACCTAACAGGATCTAGATATGAATTCCTGGTTATGAGTCACCCTAAGAAACAATATCTTGTTCATCACTTGAAATCTAAAGCGTGTAAACTTCCTTCTTCCTCTTGTATTTGGCTTCTAAATGAGAAATGGCCTTCTGTACTTTGTTAAAGTAGCATCATAGGAAATCATGCTTTATTCCAACTACATTGAAGGAAACAGCTAAGTTTTCTGGTAATAACATGAAATAAAAAGCATTTTTTAGATGGCACCAAATTAGACGAATATTTCTCCTTATCTGCTTATATATACAATATTTGTTTTAAAACTTGTGTCTGTCACTATTAGGTACTCATTTAAATGCATTTGAACTGTTCTTCTGTCTCTAATGTATGTTAATGATATTGCATTTTCAAAATAAATACTTGGCTACACAGAAAATATGTATAGAAATCCTATCAGTGGATAACAGGTGTAATTATCAATGTGTTGCATGAGACACTGCTAATTGCTTAATACATGAAGCATGTTGACTTGCTTATATATTTTTATAGTGGTATTTTCAAGTTTTATAAAGTGCCCACTATTGTTGTAGCTACCATAATTTGAACATACATTATGTTTTAAACATTTGCCAAACCTAATGAAGTCTGTCAAATGTTTACATGAAAATGAGAACATCCTGAATTGTATTAATTCAGCAAAAGTACTGGTAGCCCAAGGAATAAGCATCCTCAGGATCAATGCCAACCTCTACACACTAGGTTGAAATGCTGTTCCTGTAAGATAGAATTTAGATTATGCATGTTTGCATTTATCAGTTCTTCAATTATTTAATTGTGCTATAAAGTAACTGATATGGATGGCAGCACCAAAACTGGTCTCAACTAACATAGCCTTTCCTATATAAATGAAGTATATTTCTATTTTATTTAACAAGTACTTGAATTTCTTGCATTATTTTGCTACTGAGAATTGATATTCAAATGAATGTAGCGGAAATACTTCTGTACAAATTGCACTGAGATGTAAGTGCAGGATTTGTGTGTAAATGGGCACACAGAAATGCACGTTTACTTGACTTGTATTTGAACTCCCCATAGCTGCTTTTATTTTTCTTTCCAGAGGTTGGTTGATGTCAAAGGCCATCTGTTTCCTGTAGTGCAGAAACACGTAGATACTGAGAGGGTAAAATTTAATCTGTTCAGTAAGCTATGATTTAAATGTTTGTTTCAGGAATCTGAGTAGTCTCAACATTGGCCTTTTGAGTAAACTAATTTTTCTGCCTGTCTGTGTATTTAAGGTCTGCGTTTTATGATATATCCCGTTGTAATGAAGCATGGCATAGTCTCACTGTGTTTGCACTGGCACTATTTCAGGCTTTTTGAGGATACCCAAATTTCAGATAACACATGAGCCAATGAGTTGGATCTGGTGTGAACCATATTTCATTCCCTATGGGTGGAGGACCTTTCTAGTAGAAGGTAAGGAATGATCCACTGAAATTCTATGATCCTCATGCAGTTTTGATTGAGAAAGCCTTCGTCCCTAGCTGATTGTGTCAGGTTAAAAGTACATAAAACCCAAACCATCTTGAGAATTTGGACCGTTAACCTGGATTTCATTTCTCACCTCAGATGGACTTAGCCCTTCAACATGAAAATATCTGTTCTTGTATTTCTATATTCATTTTTGGATTTTAAACTCAGGAAAGACTAACTTTATGAAAAATATTTATTGTCATATTGAGTACAAACTATAGCTATGAAATAATTGAAAATGAATATGGTGTTAAACTTTATGTTTGAAATTATATTAGGTTGCTCTTACTTGATTTAGCTATTTAGAGTCATATGAGCTACTAAAAATCAAGAGATGTTGGTTTCAAACTAAATGATGGTGGTTCTATAATTTTACACTGATTGTATTCAAAGAAATTTAAGAGTCAAACCTTGGTTATGTAAGTCATGAAGGAAACCTGAGACTTTCTAGTAAATTAAGGTGAGTAGAAACAGGTCCTCGTTTCTTCCATCTCCAGAATACTATGTTGAGTTACTGGGTGTATATAATGCATATATTTACTTGGCAATCTGTTGATTTACTAACTTCTGCATCTCAGAAGACTGAGGAAATTATTAAATGTTGATGGTGTTACCTTTAGAAGCAGATTTTTTTGTGTGTGTGTGGAAAGCAGTCTCAGATAGTACAGCAGTACAAAGCCTGTCCTGTTACATCAGAAATTATAACTCGAATAACTCTATGTTTGTATTTCTGTCTAATATACATGTAGAATTCATACAGGGAAAAGTGAATTTAACTGTAGTTTATATCAAAGATAATCTAAATGTTCACAAAGAAATATCAGTTCTTGAGTAGTTCCTATAATTGAAGGAACAGTGCATTTAGTCTTCTAATATCTTGGCTATATTTGTTGTTTAGATTAGCTTTAGATATGAATTTTTTGAAATGAAAAGCAGTGATACACATTTGTTGGTTATTATCGTTCATTAGAAGGTAGAATTTTCTTATTGATTTTCCTGATTGAATTCACAAGGATTAGCTAAAATTTTGAAAATAAAATATAGTCTCATGCACTCAGTGTAAGTAACTTTTATTTCATTTTTCATTAATTTACTTAGAAATTAACTCACTTGTAATTTACTTCATGGAAGGAGTTCTTGGCAGCTTGCTTTAGGTAACCTTGCTTTTACTGAGTGGTCGAACTGGATGATCTCCAAAGATCCCTTCCCTCCTCAGCACCCATTCTGGCAGCCACTATAAAATTTAGCCTGTCACTGTGCTTTACCATAAGTATGAAAACTTCTTATTCCCAAGTGACCTGAAAGTGTCTTATTAAATAATGTGGACAATGGATTGAAAATTTACCAGAATCACTTTTGTTCTGGTGCTGTTGTTAGGCTGTTTGTGTGTTTGTTTTTGTCTCTGGAAATAATAATAACAGAAAAATACTTCAGCAGCATTTGCAAAACAACAGCATTTTGGCTTCAAACCCAATTAGAACAAAAAGCACAATAACACATTATAATATAAATCTGACATGTAGTTTTCCTTCAGGAGATATTCAGTTTTTAGTTTTAAACAAGTCCCTTAGAAGCTTTAGGGTTCTTAGGATGCCTAGAGTCAATTTTGAACAATTTTTCAACTTACTACAGGGAATCTTAATTCAAATTCAACAAAACACTGAAAGAGGTAGTGCTTTGGGGTACTTAACTTCCTCAAAGGACCATCAGTGTGAAACCTCAGATGAGAAGAATCAACATGTAAATAAAATATCTGTCAACCTGAAAACATGGTAAATGGCGAGAATAGCTCTCACTTTTAGATGCAGAAAAGGAAAAAAAAAATGTGTGTGAGGAAACGAAAGAAGACATTCAGTGTGATAGAAAACAAAATTACTAAAACATTTATTGTTTCACTATTAGAGAGTGAGATAAAATTGTTTCCTATCAGAAGAGGTTGAACTGTTAGTGAAAAATACATGGTTGAATTCTATAGTTCTTGTATGAAAGAAATTCTGCTCCACTTAGCCTCAAAGTCTTCATGCCCCAGCAGCTATCCCAAAGCATACTGTAAATAATATGGGCACACAGGTTTTATTCTGTGGGCTCTTTTTAGCATGGGATGCTATTGCTGACATGTGACTCATTGCTCATGTTACAGCGCAGTGTTTCTGATCTGTGATAAACCATATGACAGTTCTTAAACTAGAAAACCACAAATGATGAATTGAGTGCTCTTATGGTGATTTTGGGGAGAGAAAAAAAAAATCCCGTAACTTTCACAGTCTGTCTGTACTACTGAATGTTTGCTTCATGCTCATGATTAACAAATTATTTTGCACTAAAATTAACTGAGCACCATATTTTTATTAATATTCAACAGTCCTGCTCTTCAGTGAATGCTGGTCTTTCAATATCATTCTCCAAATGTAAATATGTAAATACCCCAGTGTTGTCGTCATTGTCTTCCATTAGATTAATGCTTCAAAGCCCATCACTTTTTTGAGGTAATAGAGTTAGATAGAAGAATAAAACTGCTACAGGAGGAGTTTTGAAAATAACATATTTCATCAGGAGCAGAAAAAAAGTCTGTTCCAAACTTCATAAAATATGTTTTTTATGACTGTCTGTGCCACCATACCATCATACACAGTACACAGCCACATAGAATAAGACAAATGACAAAAATACAACATGTATGCATGAAAGTATTTGGAATCACTTTTTTTTGGATAGTTTATAACTGTGTACAGCAATTACTGTTATGCATATTATAATACCTTTGTGTATTAATCTTAGTTACAAAGATTTTAGACACTATTACTGCAATTCCTAAAAGCCCTTTATCTTATTCATAAATGTATTGATATGCCTACACATGAACAAAGACACTAGCATATACCTTAAAAAATCTATTCTGAATCTTTTCCCTAGAAGAGTTTGAAGATGCTTATACCCACTGTTTTTAGTAGCTCTGTCTCAAGAAGCTAATACAGTTTTTCATACTGTTTTATTTAATCTGTTGGTATGGAAATTGCAATGAAGATAGATACACAGGTTTTTGATTTTGATTGCCTTTGCTCTGGAAGAGTAGGGATATTTTTTTTTTTTTAACAAAGCTTTTCTGTTACTCACACAGAGTATTTCTCTAACCTTGTATTTGAGTGTGCAGCAGGCCTGTAGCATTGCTAACAATATAAGAACAGTGAGAATCACTTAAAAAGCTTGAACCCACTACCTGACCCTTGAAGATGTGCGTTACCATGCACATTATCAGATAAGTTTGTGTTGTGTATTGTTAGAGAGAACTGTGTTATGGTTTTTGAGAACAATACACTGGGGTTACTTCTCCTTGGCAATTATTATATCTCAAGGTCTTTGCCAATGATTATTTGACTATATCCCCCCAAAAAAAGGAAGAAAAAAAAACCCTGAAATGTTTCTTCTTGTATTTGACCTAAAAAGGAAAAAATAAGTTAGTTTGAGTCATTGGTAGTAATTAAATAATCCATGCATTTCTGCAAAGATTAGATTGAATTTTTGAAACTGAAGGATTAGTATTAACAGCTTTCTCTGTCAGTATATAAGCAGCAGTAAATAAACAGGGGCCAGTCATACATACAGCAGAAGGTATCGCTCCTGGCAAGTGTTAGCAGGGAAAATGATAACACTTGTAGTATCTCATCCCCACAGCGCAGCACTGTAAGGTCAAAACATTTGTCCCATGTTACTTCCTGTATCTTTTTCTGTTTGACACACTAGGCTAAAAAGACATACAGCTGCTGTCACAATCCCAGTGGAGCAGGTTGTTGGTGTCAAACGTTTCCAGCCCCTCCAGGGCACCCGCGCTGTGCCGGCAGCCTCACCAGGGAGCCACGTGAGCCCTCCGTGCTCCCACGGTCCCTGCATTACCCTTGTCGAGGCCTCACTGCATATGCTCGAGAGCAGAAAACCTGCATGTGGATCCTCCCTTTGCTTTTTTCCTTCTCTGAGGTAGCATGGTGAAGTGGAGAAGGTTTTGAGCTGATGCTGCTCACCAAACTGGCTTGCCAGCTGTTTAATATCCTGCTTCAAGAAATGACTTTTTATGGTTTGACGTTACTTACCTTTCTCTAAACCTACAAAATTGCCTACAAAAATGGCAATTTCCCTCTCCCCAGCCTTTTTTAGACTCCTTTGATAAATAATGCTATATGCCGTGATAAGTAACTTTTCTTGAGTATTTTTGTGTAGCTGCAGTTTAATGCTGGCCTTTCTTACAGTGACTACACCAGGTAGTGTGAGTGCTCTCACCTTTTCTATGGTTGTGCTGGGTGCATTGGGATGTCTCTGCTTCCACTTGCCTTCTAGTGGGCAGCAGGTCACCCTTTGGGACGTATCTTCCCCTCTCTGTTCTTTGATACTGTACGGTCTCAGAGATCAAATTGCTTTTCATCTCAAATTATAATCTATCTTTGCTCTGGAAATGCATACTTATGATTAAGTGCAACATCACTCAAAGTAAGAAGAAGAGTGTTTTAGTGTAGAATTAAAAAAAATAAGGAGCACAAAGCATAACTTAACATAGATCTTAACCATTTCACTTAAAATAAAACAATGAATAGCTAGCATTAACATGAAATCCATATAAAAGTCTGGCTCATACTCACCAAGGCATTAAGTTTGAATTTTG
>JAUBOD010001108.1:1350570-1360899 GCA_032353885.1 Nothura maculosa | reverse complement strand
TTTGAATTTTGTCCACTCTAAGGTTCACATAAAAAGGATGTAACCAAATGCTTAAAGTTCTATAGTTTGTAAATAATAGCATTCCAGCAAAAGGTTTATGGAGGCAAGATACTCTTGATAGTATATTAGTTTTCGTTATATTAACTTTCATTAAGTGTCAAACTTTTAAATGGCCATCTGCTTGTAGTAATTAGTAGTAAAATGCTCAAATTTGACCAGAGTGCATGCTTAGTTTGGCATCCTGTGATTTCTTGAGAGTGGAGGAGATGCCTATTTTTTAACAGCTAAGTAGTTATTAAAAAGATAGGCAGATCATTTTGCCCCCTTGACAATAACCTGGATGCAAACTGGCTACTCAAAGACATAGCAGAGGTGTCCTTGTGCCGTGATAATGGAGCAGTGAATGCCGGGGAGAGCAGTGCTGAACTTGATTGCAAGGTATCCGAGACAGTCGAGGAAGTGTTAATTAGGTAGCTCTAATACGTTTTTTTTCTCTTGCTTCTGCCCTTCTATGTATTCCAGCCATTCATTGTTCTAGATAACTGAGAATTTATAGGATTTATGTTGGAGACACAGTCTTATAAATCACATGCAAATGTGCATATTTCGAATCCAAAAAGAGAATAGCTTTCCTGGACTGAATCAACACTTCATCTCTTTGTCAAAACTAGTGGGAGGAAGGGAAGCTTTCTTTCATGTTTTGTCTGAAAGGGAAGTAATGTCATTTTTTATTTTTTTTGGTTTGTTTTTTTGAACCTCTAAATATTTGTCCTGTGCTTTCACTAGAATTGATTGTTATCAATAATGTAGTCATCAAATGTGATGTTTTATTATCTAGGCTTCAGCTTTTACATAGCTACTCTTACTAAAGAGCCCAGTAAACAACCTGAGGCATTAGGCTGCAAAATCAGACTGCCTGGCAGGCCCTCGCTTTTTTGGAGCCTGCATTTACTGGAGAGATGGAGAATTCTCTCTTGGAGTAGCTCATTATTGGAGTGTTTGGAAAGTGTTTTGGGAAATTAGAGGAAGTCCATTTGAGCTCTTTCCATTTGATAAAGGAATTTGATCCATCTATAGAGCTTGAGTTAGGTGGCTAACTAGTTGAGTAACAAGATTATCATATAAAAGATGATCATATTAAAAGGAAATGTAGCCGACTCAATTACTGAAGGGCAGATATAGATCAGAATTACACAGAGATACTTTTCTGGAGGCCACACTGTAGGAAGGATGGAATTTCAGATAGAGGGATCTGGATTCTACTTTGGGGATCAGGTGTCTGAAAGATTGATGCTAACTTTTAGCTCTCTTAAAGTCCTTACTAGGTCTAATTTTCACAAGTGGTACAGAATATTTGAGATACATGATCGTATTTCTGATCCATTTCCACAATGGAAATTTGTAAAGAGGAGGACAGACATAAGAGGTTATAGGTTATATAAACATTTTCAGCTTTTAAATTTAGTGTAAGTAGATTAATATTGACAGGATTGTTTTTTGCTAAAGATTCTAGAAAACAAAATATTGGTCCCCTGCTCTTTATTCCATAAATACAAAAAAAAAAAAAATAAAGCCATGATTGCCAAAAAATGAAGAAGGATAGACAGAAGTCTAGTGAGCCTGGCTTGACAGGATAGGGAGACATAGGAAGGCATGCTACTGAATAACATGGCCAGGATAGGCAAGAAAGGCAGCTCTGCTCTTCACATCCCCTTGAGTTCTGGTGTATAACAAATCCTGGTATTGTTCCTGCATCCCCAACGAAGGGCAAGCACCATATTTTGTACACTATCGCCTAGCTGCAGTCATGTTCATCCTCCAAAAAGAAGCTTAAAAGCTGCTTTGCAGTAAATATCAGCAAAGCAATAACACTGCCAATCATGAAGGCACGAGTAGAGTGGTACAAACAATCAGCAACAATAAAAACGCTTTTAATATAATAACCTTTTGAACCCATATCTGAAGCCAATAAAGAGAAATTTATTCTTTTATTATTGTGGTACTTTGAATTGGGAGCACTTTTGTGTGAAGTGGTTGCTAAAGTTTCTCAGTATCAGTTTTGAGTGTCTTGTTATCTTCCGTGTAACACCCATTCTAGTGGAGTTGTTAAATAAAGCAATGTAGTCCAATCCAGTGCAAGTGGATCAGAGAACAGTGAAAGGGTTAATATACATACAAATTATGCTGTTTTAATCTGTGAGAGACTTGCCTATATAGAATAAGCATGATCAATTTATAGAAGGCAAGGTAGTATAGAAAAATGAGCTTTCATTCTTTTTCTCTGAAAAGCAACTATTCTGTACAAATAAATGGTATAACTTAAAAGAAAAATAACAACATTACCTCTGCAGTCTAATTTGGTCTGAAAGCAACATAGTATGTGGAACACTTAATTTGTCAAGACATTCTGGCAACTCTCATCAAAAGGCCAGTATAAGCTTTACTAGTTTGGCTCATTAAATTGAAAATGGGCTCAGAAAAGGTCACAGGGAATTAGAGGTTACAGAACCAATAATCAAAGCAATTAGCTATAACTTGAGTCTTCTGAGCTGCCTAAAAGAGAAAGCAGACCTGACCTTGTCAAAATAGAGAAGGATATTAAAATTGCATACCAAGAAGTAATGCAGAAAGGCTATTACGACTACCTAGCGCATTGCAGAAGTTAAAAAAGAAAAAGATGAGAAAATCCTAAAGCATCCAAACTTAAAAGAGTTTTAATATCTTGGTGTACTTAGACTAAGAACCCTCTCTGTTTTAAAAGTTTCTAATTGACAGTCAAGATTCATACGCTTATTTATATTATGGTAGAGACATTAAAGTCTGAGGGTCTGATCATTCTCAGATACAATATTATAAATTAAAAAAAAAAACTCTAGTGAACTTAATTGAACTGTGTTAGTGTAAAAGTGATGTGAGAGTAGAAACAGGCCATTAATGTCCAGATGAATTTTGATTAAAGTAATTCATTCTGTGAAACCTGAAAATGCATACCAAGTTGTTAAATGCTCTTTTCCTTTATGTACGTTAACATAAAATTTGTCTTTGTTCTTTAGCAGTTAGCCATCTCCCTGGGTTTGTAACACATTATATGGCAATACAAAATTGTCTTCAAGAAAGTTATAGGCTATAATTAGGAGCTTGGAAGCAATCCATGTTGCTTTTTTTCCCCTCCCCTCTAAGAATAAAACACTGTATTAAGAATTTTTGAAAAGATTTTGGAGTTTATTCAATTTTTTAAGTTTTAGGCACATATCAGATAAAAGTCTGTTCAAGATCTTAAGTAGAGTCAGACTATGGAAATGAGTGTAGGTTGTATTTCTTTTTTAATTCATCAAAGGATTTTCAGAGGAACATTTGGTTCACATAAGCGTCCTGAAGATTATTGCTGGAGCTCCCAAGTTAGCCCACTTGACACAATATCCACCCTCCTCTGACTTCTCTCCATCCCACATTGCTGATACAGTCGGAGCTCTTCTATGGCTCCTTCTGTAACTTTTTAAAAATGCATTTCAGGACCACTCTGTTAATCACTGAGACTACAATTTACATTTTTGCATATGGGCGCACTTTAAATCATGGTTTGCATTACATTTCAGAATGATTTCTGAAATACTGAAAATTTAAACTAAGCTCTCAGCTGAGATTATTAGACTCCATTGGCTTCACTACAGAGCAAAGAGGCTGTGTAATTCATACCAGCTCAGGATTTGGCCCCATTTTCTTACAGTTATTGGAAAATAGAATATCCTGTGTGAAAGCATTTAGTTGCTGAGAAAAGGCTTCTACTGGACTAGAACACGAAGAAAGCTCAAGATTGGAAGCTTTCCTAGAGAGCCCCAAACTGGTATGTTTTGAACTTCACTTAAAACCACAGATAAAATATTTAAGAAATGTAATACCACTATCAGCACAAAATTGGAGAAATAGCAGAAGCTAGCAACTGGACTGACCTATGAGGCTGTTTAGAATAAATGCAGTGCAGCAGGCACAGATGGAAATATAAGTTTGAAAATGGCCATCACATTATAAAGGGTAGAGAATTGATGAACTATGTAGGGAAGTGGAAGGCAAATGCTGCACTGCACATGGACAGCACTTGTATAGCAGTAAACTCTACTGAACTGAGCTGCTTGGAAAGCGGGAAAGAAAACTGAATAATGGCATTCAAAGACAAAAGGACTGCCACAAGGCAACATTTGTGATAAGTGCTTTTGAAGTGCTAAACTATCTTTTTGAATGTGACAGAAGAGAGCAATTGATGAGTTTAAGGTGACAAGGGGTCACCTCTACAGGGCTAGAAAGGACTAGGAGAAGAAAGAAGTTTGAGAATCAGCAATGTGGCAAAATTGTAGCACAACAGTGTACAATGTCAAGCAGTCATGAAAAAATCGAATTGTACCATTGGAGTATGTTTTAATAGCAGTGATAAAAGCACAAAGCTTCTAAAGCCTGCTAAATAATGTCACTTCAGGATTATTCTGCTTGTGTGCGTTTACCATGCCACTCATGGTACCATTTCTTATTCATTCATCTATTTTGATCTGTGTTGTGTCCCTCCCTCCCAAAAAAAACAAAAGAAGAAAAAAGTTTTATATAGTTATTTTTCCTTTTGCAGTCATCCAGATATGGAATATATGGCATTCTCAACATTGAACCATTTATTTTTTGAGTTTTATTCTCTTGTGTTAAGTATGAAAAAAAGGAAAGGTGTGGAAAAGTGATAACTTCACATCAAGTAATAAGAGCTCCCATTATAGGTTGGTTTGTTTAAGAAAAACACATGGATTATCTAATCGTGTTCATTTCATTGTACTTTGATCCTTCTTAATAAAAGATTTGCCCTCTATTTGACATATTGCAATAAAACCTTTCCCTGGAGGTTAGATATTCTTCATTTCCAGCTCTTTTTTTTTCCCTGCATATTTAAAGTAAAATATGGAAGAGAGGAATATTCCCCATGATTAACTAGTAATGCATATAAACTTATGAAATAGGAACAAGTTACATTAGACCACAGTAGCTGACTTAAGAACAAAATGTCATCACATGTACCTTTTACTTACTGCAAGTAGTCTTGTTTAATCTAGAAGAAGAGATGGAAATTGGTGATATTTATTTTCTTAGGCCAACTTTTCCTTGTGGACTATATGAACTATATAGCCCATACCCTAAAAGCTTTGCAGCCTAAGTGGAAATAAATGGATCTACAAGAAACCCTTTATCTTTGTCCTCTGAGTATTTTGGATTTAGAATTTAGAACTGATCTTCATCTCTGACATTTTATTTGTAAGATCTGGAAATTATGTGCTAACTATGCAAAACCTGAATGTACTCTTGTAAATTGTGAGCAAGAGGTATGTTCTGTAGGACCCTCTCTGACTCTAGAGTTAAATAAAACTAATGCACAAAACATTACCAAAGGTTTAATCTTGAAATGTAGCAAGGAACAATTTCTTAATTTATATATTATAATTTTCTATCTTTTTTTGAACAAACTATAAGCAGATGCCTTAGCATAAAGCATTCTAAAGAGAGATTTTTACTGAAAGAAAAGGTATTTCAGGAAAAAAAAAATGATGGCATGAGTTAAGAAGAAAGAAAGTTATGAACAAAGGTAAGAGACAGTGTTGTTAACATGCACTGTAAGTGTGCTAATTTTTGGAGGATTATTTTGTATAGACAAGATTTCCAGGAAAGAATGACCATATTCTGAAATATAAGGGATGATGAATTTTCAATGGAAGTTCTGTATGGTTTGAAAGTCTGTAGAAGCCATATGAAGAAGATACTGCACTAGCTATGCCCAGATCTAGACTTTCTTTATGGCCAACATTTTTTTTTCAAACAGATAAGTAAATAGTGTTTTTAAATCATCATTCACTTCCTGGCACAATCTGGGGAGAATTTGTGTACCCTGTGGCTTCAGCTACATGTGTCTACTAAGGGCAGAGGACAGGATGAGATCAAATGTCTTGCCTGGGTTTACATGCAGTTCATTAGCAGAGTCCTAGCAGAGCCTAAAATTCTGGCTTCTCACACCTTTTCTAAGTATAATACTTTATTTTTCAATAAGAAATATGTGGGAATTTATCATGCTTTTTAGGGCTTAATAAGGTAGAGAGCTTAGCTGAAGTAGATGATGTGGTACAGCATAGGGCATAGAGAACAGGGAACGGTGTTTGGAAGATCTCGTGATGTCATGGGAAGCTAGGAGCATAATTAATTACCTTACTGATAACCCCGTGCCGACTAATTGGGCAGTAGGTGAATCTCCCCACGGTACTGGGAGTATATATACGATTAGAACGATGAAATAAACGTCATTTTGCTGCATCCTGATATTGGAGTCTGTGCTCTATGGCCCTGGGGTGAGTAGAACCCTCGGTCAGTCCAGCTAGCGAACGAGGCTTGCCGACCCCTGTTTGGCAACAGAAATAATATAGTTTTCCTTGAGAAATCTCTCATGAACCAGCTGCTCAACTGGTGACTTGGATAATGCACAGCCTAGTTTAGCTATAGCCTGTGCTGAAAACCCTACTGGTAGGACAGCTATAGTCGCCCAGATTAAGGGAAACTGCAGAATCTCATTAAAGCTGTGTGGGAAGGGCTGGCTTTCCCTTAGAGGTTCTGCAAATGTGCTTTGTTATCCGCAGAAAATGAGGCTTCTGGATTTTTCCCATTTTTTTCGGGTGTCTGGAGGTATCACATTTCATTTTTGCTAATATTGGTCTTGAGATGAACCCATATTCAAGATGATTTAATAGATTGTAAAGTTTTATTTAGAAAGCTGGAAAAGCACACTTCAAAGGTGAAGACAGTTTTGTCTTTGGTTTGAGTTATCTCCTTCTCTCCCCGCCCTGCCCAAATGTGGTGAAAAATCCTTTGCCTTGTATGAAACGTTGCTGTAGTTTTACACTGGTGCTATTGATAGTAGAAAATTAAACTTTCAAGTTTAATTCAACTTCTAATGGCAATTTTCAGAAAGCCAATGAAATCTGAAGGTTTAAAACTTATATACAAATCTTTTCGTTCTCAGTAATTATATTCTATATAGTATAGCAAAATTTTCAAAACCGAGAGGAGAAGTTTTTAGGAAATCTCAGCCATTACTATATTAATGGTCTGAGTGCAAATACATAGGTTGTTTATCTTCATTTAGTAGTACTTGCCATCCCACTGACTTTGTCATTTTAATCATCTCCATGTTCTAGATGTATGCAACTCAGTTATGCAAACAGTATGAATATTTGCCACTTCCCTTCTGGATGAGAAGTAATGGAATACTGTGATGTTGCTTTAATGTATATATTTTCAGAGGAGATGAAAAAAAATACTTAAGATTATAAAATACGAAATAGGAAAATCTCATTATTTGAGTATTATGCTGACTAATAGCACACAATTCTATTGTTCTAACAGCAAGTTATCCCAAAATTTAATTAATATTAAAAAGAAGTATTATATCTTACTATATTTCTCTGAATTAGAACCTAGTAAGTATTTTGATCAGGATGAAAGACTGAAAAATCACTAAGTAGTTTCTGGGACAAAAATTAGAGCTTGACAATTTAAACAGAATTAAGATATGAGACAATTACAGAATCTACTCAGCTCTAGCACGGGAGTAGGATGGGAAGAAAACTTCTGAGGGATATTGTTTGCTGAGCAACATGGGTTCTGTCATTCAGTTAAGTGTAAGCTAAGAGGTACGCCCTTGCCGTGGGCTGTTGTGTGATATTGCCAAGGAAATAGCATTAGTGATAGCTTCATTCTGAAGCTACATAAGGAGAGGAAGAAGCGTTAAAACCATTTATTGGGATAGGCGGTATGGTCATTGGTCATACCAGTCATTGCTGGAGATTAGGTTATATAGCTGCAATGGATACATGTGAAAAAAAGGAAAAAAAGAAAAAAGAAAAAAAAGGAGAAAGTCTTGAGGAAGTGGCAAATGCAGCCAGAGAGGCAGGAGTCAGATTTAATGAAAGCAAAACGAAGCTCAAAGTATAAATGTGATGCAGTGTCATATGCTTGGGTTTGATTGGCTCCAAAAATGGATTAAAGACAGATGAAGAGAAAACACAGTATAAATAGAATGCCAGAACTGCAAACCTGACACAACATAAAGTATTTATTTGGAATAGAAGGCTTCCTGTTACAGTTAATATAACATTGAATGTGTTCAGCTTTGCGGAGGGCACTGTGGCAGAGAGAGGGTTTTGATGAGAAATGCTGGTCAAGGGGCACATACGTGCGCTGGAATGGAAAATAAGTATTTCTATTCCTTAGAAGAAATGTCCTACTATTACCTTTTTATCTCTAATCTCTGTGTGTCTTTATGTAATTAAAAATAGTTAATTGGTATCTGTATTTGCTGCCAATGTTGGAATTAGAGTATCAAAATTAGAGACATGGAGGCTAAACTTAAAGGAGTCTGGCAAAAACAGCATCTTGCTGAAGCTGGAAAATACTGAGCATTAGTAATGTTCAGTTTTATGCCGATGAAGATTCCTTCAAGTGAAACCATTTTAAAATTGGAGCAACTTTGCAGTTAACTAGATCAACTCACTTTATGAGATTTCATGTATTTAGTAATTAATTTGCTTGTTACATACTCCACTAAAATTGTTCTAAAAAAGAAGTGAAATCAAGGTCAAAATCCAAGTTCACTTGCTGACCTAGCCTGACTACCTTAATTTAAAGAATCTCACTAATTTGAAGGAAAAGGAAATATTAGCCAAATCTATCTATTAATGGCTTGTGACAGATACAGTTTATGAATCTCTTGAGTTGGTCTTTATTGATCAGAAAGTGATCATAGCAACTGAATTAATAAAAGTAGTGTTAAAGCCATACACAATTGATGCTTGGACATAAGGGAGAGGAGACTTTATTGATCTGCAGTGTCAGCTGTGTTTGAACATACACATATGTTCAACATATGAAAATAGCAGAAACAAAAATCAAAAGAAATCTACCCTATCAGCTAATAAAATTTTAAATGTGTTTGTAAAGAATTGAATGGTTTCAGTGCAATACATCCATGTGTGTTTCATAATATCCCATCTTGGAAATGAACAGCACAAATAATCAGTTAAAAACTATTAAGTATTTTTTTGGGGAAGAACTTTTTGGAAGCACAATGTTTACCATTTTACTGATTCTTTTTTTCTGACTACTAAGTTATTTTAACTATATTTTAATAGAGAAAAAAAAAACCTAATGAAAATTATTTTTCTGTCTGTGCCTTTCCTATAAAACGTACCTGCTGTGGACACATAACATTCTTCTTGGAAATTAATTTTAACCAGATTTGGTATGCCTTCATCTTCCAAGAGGATTCTGCAAGCATTTTATGTGGCTCTTACAGCTCTTCTGCATCGTATCATGTCAAGTTCTGGTCAAGGCAAAGAATCTTTGGTTTCTTGCCCTGCTTCAAGGTAGAAAGCTGACAGCACGTATCTTAGAAATCAAAGAAAGATTGCAGTGCAGATATACAGCATGGAAAGTAGACTTGATGTTTTTACACAGGATTTTCATATGAGACTTGTAGTCATTAAGAGGGTATTATATGAAAAAGATGTTTATGTTTATTTAATACCTAATCCTTAAGGCTTGGATGCATACCAGCATTGTTTCATTGATTACAGGATTAGGAGTACTTGGCCCCTGTAGTACTTATTTCTTTTAACTCATGTCACACCACCATTAGGTGAAATGCCTTTTGACATCACTTGCTCAGATGTGGAAACTTAGTTCTGTTATTTAGATCTTTTGCCTGTTACCCATATGTGTGTTGATTATAATATTGATCAATTCAATATAAGCTTTGAGAAGATGTTAAAAGTGTTTAATAGAGAGTGAGAAATGAAAAATTGATACATCTTTATGCGAGTCATACAACTTAATGTAAGGAAGAGGACAAATGATACTTCTATTTTTGGCTATGTTATCTAAAACATACTATCTCTTGTTATCTGTTTCTTTAAAAAATCTTCTACTAGGACTTTTGCTGTGCCAGTCAGACACAAATCAGACACAAATATCTGCCTCTTCTTTATTAGAGAGTGTCTCTTAAAGGAGTCTGAAACTATCAGTCCATATTTATTCCCATTCAATTATGTAACTTTGGATAGGAACCAAAGAAATGGATTTCTTCCTATCTAGGAATTGTTTGTTAACCTCTTACAACATTTGTTTTAGATTGAACCTTTTCTTACTGTCCAGATAAGACTGCAGTTTCTCTAGATGTCCGTTCTGTTACTGCATAGCATCATTTTGCCACTAGCATGAATTAATACAGATAGTGTTCCTGAATTATTAATATTGACC